>CAUYSK010033655.1:0-37500 GCA_963575035.1 Avahi laniger | reverse complement strand
TTCATGATATACATATACCACATTTTATTAATCCACTCATGTATTGATGGACACTTAGTTACATGTAGAAGACTGAAACAGAATCTGCACCTTTCACCTCTCACAAAAATCAATTCATGGTGGATAACGAACTTAACCTAAGGCCTGAAACTATAAGAATTCTAGAAGAAAATGTTGGAAAAACTCTTATAGATATTAGCTAGGCAAAGAATTTATGAAGACCCCAAAGACAATCACAGCAACAACAAAAATAAATAAAGGGAACCTGATCAAATTAAAGAGCTTCTGCACAGCCAAGGAAACCATCATTAGAGTGAATAGACAACTTACAGAATGAGAGAAAATATTTGCATACTATACATCTGATAAAGGGCTGATAACTAGAATCTGTATAGAACTCAGGAAAATCAGCAAGAAAAAAATCAAACAACCCTATCAAAAAGCGGACAAGGACATGAACAGAAACTTTTCAAAAGAAGATAGACTAATGGCCAAGAAACATATGAAGAAATGCTCAACATCTCTAATCATCAGGGAAATGCAAATTGAAACCACAATGAGATATCATTTATGTCCAGTGAGAATGGCCTTTATCAAAAAGTCCCCAAACAATAAATGTTGGCATGGATGCGGAGAGATAGGAGCACTCACACATTGCTGGTGGGACTGCAAACTAGTATAACCTCTGTGGCAAGTAATATGGAGATACCTCAAAGAGCTACACCCAGAACTACCATTTGATCCAGCAATCCCATTACTGGGCATCAACCCAAAAGAACAAGAGACATTCTATAAAAAAAGACATCTGCACTAGAATGTCTGTAGCAGCATAAATCACAATTGCAAAAATGAGGAAACAATCTCTCTAATTCTTAATATTAGAGTGCCCCGGGACTCATACCTGGGCCTATGAATCTTTTCTTCATCCATAACCTCTCCTTTCATGGTCTCAATCAGTCTCATGGCTTTAATTACCATCTACATATTGACAATTTCCAAATTTGTAACTCCAGAACAAACTTCTTTTCTGAATTCAAAATCAAATATTTCAACTACCTTCATCACATTTGCACTTGAATATGGAATGGACACTCAAACTTAACATGTCCAAAATAAGCTTCCCTTCCATCCCTTCTCCACAACCCCCATCCTTAGCCCCCCACACAAAAACAAATCAACAACAAAAAATCCCAGAAAACTACTCCATTTCAGTACACGGTAATTCTACTTTTCTTGATGCTAAGGCTAAAAAGTTTGGCCTCATCCTTGATTCTTCCCTTTCTCTTAAACTCTACCAATCCAGCAGCAAATCCCTCTAGTTCTACCTTCAAAATATATGCAGAATTCCATCACTGTTCTCCATCACTATGGTCAGCACATGGGTCCAAGCTTCTGTCATCTCCCTTCTGCAACTCTGAAATAGAATTCTAGCCAGTCTTCCTGCTTCAACACTGGCCTTCCTACATTTTATGTTCTCAACAAAGCAGCCAGAGTGATGCTTTTAAAACATGTCAGATCCCATCATCACTCCCTTTTTAAAATCTCCAATCACGCTCCATTTGACTTAGAGTCAAAGTCCTCAGCTTATATAGAACTTTGATCAGAACACCTATCCCACCCGAGTTCTCTGATCTGTCTACTCACACACTCCACTCAAGCCACACTGGCCTACCTGATGACTCTTGAACACATCCCTGCTTTAAATTCTTGGAGCACCTGCTCGCTCTCCTTGGAATGTTCCTCAGTACTTGCTGTCTCTCTCCCTCCTTCAAATCACTCCTACCTGATTCCATTCATGAATTCCTTGAGGCCTGGATACATACATGTTGTTAATGTTTCTGCTGCCAATGTCTACACAGAGCTGTGGGCCTCTATGCAAGTTTACTCAATGACTAAATTAAATGAACTAAGTCAGTGGAGTTTACTCTGGAAAGTTTCTCCTCTGACAATTATTCTTCCAGAAAATCTGTAATTCCTTTATTTTCCTGCTTTAGTATGAATAGAAAGCAAGTAAAATTAAATATAGTTCACAGTGTTTTTCATTGTAAAACTTTCTTTTTTTAATTTCTTCTTCATAGAATCATCTCATAGGGCTGTTGAAGAACCAATTAAAATCCAAACTCTTATCTTTTTCCAAAGTTCATCTTAGTGAGTAAGTTTCCCAATGATCACATCTACCAGTGAAAAGACAAATACCCAGTGATAATGTGAAAGACACTCCTGAAAAATTTTAAATGTTGACACTTAGGTAAAAAAAATTGAATATATTTCTGGGGATGAATTATCTTAATATTTAAAAATCTATTTTGGAACATGCTAAGCATTATTAAACATGTGTTACTGACTTTGAACTTAATACAATTCATTAAAGAGCATATTAAAAATGTGAGCTTCAGAGTGTTTATATATTCGATGAAAATTGTATGCATCATCAAACACTTAATGAAAGACTTAATGTAATAAAGATAAAACTGTGAAAATCATAAACATTAAAGAAACACTTCGGGAGAGACAAAATAGAGTACGATAGTAAAAGAAATACTCAGATAATTTAGATAGAGTACAGATAGATAAAAATGATTAGAAATGAGAAAAGCAAAGTGCTATACCTAGTAAAAATAGAATAAAAGTATCAGATTAAAATAAATTAATCCGCATGTAAACATATAACACAGGAAATGCATCAGGGAATGCTGCGATGCACTGCTGTACAGTCCATCCCCGTAGTCACACCATTTCAAATGCGTTTTCCATATCAGAAGGAAATGATTCCATATATTAACTTTTTCAATATATTAAGTCACAGGAACAGACTTGTGGCCAATATTCTTATATTAGTCAAGGATGGACTATTATTAAAAAAAAACAGTCTTAGCGACTTAAGAAATAAAAGGTTATTTCCCTCTCACACATCACAGTCCAATGTAAGGCACACGTACACTGGAGTGGTTCACACATTGCAGGCAGTGAATGTGTATTAAAGGATCGAATGGATAAATAGAAGGAAAGGGGAAAGGAAGGAGGAAGGAAGGAAAGAAGGGAGGGAGGGAGGGAAACCCTATTTAACTTTGCTCAAACTATTTAGCCTATCCCAGCCTCAGTTCTCCAATCTTTAATGTGGGATAATAGCACTATGATTAAGTATAATAATCATAATAATTATAATAACTAAGTATGTAACATAATAACCTGTTTTAGTATGTAAGTGTTCATTCTTATAATCAAGATGGTCTGAGGCATAACTCAAAGTTTTCTTGGCTGTCTACCTTCTTACCTTCCTCCCCTCTCTTGCTATTTTTCTCTTACTTGCCTCCCACATTACTGGCATGCATGAAGAGTTCCATTAAATTTTCTCTCAGTTGCCTTCCAATCAGGAAGAGACTTGAATCACCTGATACTTCCTGGCTTACCAGGTAAAGGAAAATTCAACCAAACAGAATGGAAACAGCACTGGAACTTGGTCTTGAAGGAAAATGTCAACAGCTAGAAAATGGGAGCAGGGTGGATTTCTAGACTGAGTTATCAGCTGCTGGGAGAATGCACAATTGTGGGACAGCAGAGAGTACAGTGATGAGAAAAATTAGTTGAAAGAAACATTGAGGCCAAATTATTATGTAATTTCTATTAAAGATTACCATTACTATTACTAAGAAATGGATATGTTCAATAACACTGTCAGTTATAATTCTGTAGATGCTACTATTGCATTGATGTTGCTGATTACAAAGGATACCTTGGCAATAGCATGTGGCCAGATTGGTACATGTTAGCAAATTAAAATGAGTACTAGATTGAGCACTAGAATAAGAGCTGAATTCTGGCTCTGTTACTAACTTACTTGTATAATTTCTGGAAATTACTTAACTTTCATAATCTTCACATTTCACATATGTAAAACGAGTAGATTGGTCTGGGTAAGCTTTTGTCATCCTTTCAGCTATGTAATTTTATGGAAAACAAAATCCATCATAATCATAGGGCAGAACTATTTTTTAGAAAACTTGTAGTATGGCTTCCCTGAAGAAGACTCTTTTGGAATGATAGGGAAGGAGCCCCTTTGCCAACTTGATCTTACATCCAAAAACTGAATTTATCTGTCGTAAATAAGAAAAGACCCGTCTGAGGTATTCACACAGACTCCATCTCACAGCTCCTTCAGGGTCTTTCTCGGCTGTCTTGGTGGAGCTCACACAGCTGACTGAGGGAGGCTATGTTAGGCTGACTCAGTTCAGCCTAACATAGATCACTGAGGGGAAATTCTTACACCAGAGCTCCCAACCGAGTTGGCCAAGGATTTGCCAAGACTACACACAGCTAAACTGTGTTCTGCCCTGTTTTGCTTTCTCGCCCGTCCTTTCACGGATGTTGAATCCATACGAACATTTTGCAATTTAGAGTCCATTTTTGTGTCTAATTCCATTTAATCCAATGTGCAATAGTGAAATGAGAAACAGGTGTAATTAGGGACAAGAGACCTACTCCATAACACAAGGCAAAGTGACTTAGATATTTGAGCTTCTTAGAAGACATGCTATATCTGTACTTTTTTTTTTTTGGTCTGAAAGATGATTTTCCTATTGTTTCATGGGACACAAAGATTTTACTAAAGTGCAACTCTCACCGAACACTGTTGATGGCATCTTCCAGGATTAACCACACACAGAATTTTGAATACCATCCCAATTCAAGAAATGTTGGCAATTATATTATTTGTACTTTTGATTTAAAAGCCTTTGCAGTTCTACATTTGTCGTTATAATATCACTGCTCTGTCTTCTATTAGGCTTTGGTACCAAATTCACCCTGCTGCCTAAATGCAGACTGGGTCAATCCTTCCCCACTGTTCATTAGACTGAAGGATATTCACCATCACTGAAGATGTAGTAGAGGACATTACTGCCCTCTGGTGGAAACACTGAAGACTAGGCTAAGGGTTCCTCCCAAAGAATGGAATTTTCACAGATAGGCTCACAGTGCAGCTTGAGTTGTAAATAAACAAATCCACAATTTGTCCTCATTTCTGGCTCTTGACATTCAGTTGCCTGTGTACTTGCCTAATTCCCATTTTCATTTATGCTCTAGTACCTTTATCACAAACAGATGCAGCCATCTACAAGTTTTCAAAACATTATTACACTTTGGATCTCATCAAGCAGAGTATTTAACAACAAAGTTTCCAATCTACATTTCAGGTAAGGAAAAAGGGGAAAAAAAACCACTTATAAATAGTAGAGCATTAAAAAATGAGTTGTAGTGTACAAGGTGATAGTCCACATTGCCTTGTCAATCCTCACTGTTGTAGTTGTTGCTTATGACTTTTTCTGCCTGGTAATCTGTTGTCATAAATAAACTGCCAAAGCTTTGTAGTGACGTCCTTAAGTATACACTTCCCATCTGAGACATTGCCCCAAATCAGGAAGAAGTGGCTCCATGACTACACGTTGCCCCTCCTCCCATCGACATGGAAGGGTAAAATTGACAGGGGGGGGTATGTAGCGGAGTAGTCACCCTCCCTCTCATAGACACGGAAAGGAAATATGGTAAGTGGGGGATATGCAACAGGGAATGGCCTGGAAAAAAAACGGCAAAAATATTTTCTGTCTCTTTAAAACATCCTCCAATCCTTTTTGAGAACTAAAACCTGCGTCCCTGCCTCAAGCCAGTGGTTGGGAGGCGCAGGGTAAGCCTTTTGTTATTTGCCAACAAGAGATGGCCCAGCCCTGACCTGCTAAAGGGAGGTCCTGCGTAAAGGTCATGAGATTGTCTTCAGCAAAGATGAGATGATCAGAATTATCAACTGTAGCTGAACAGTAATTGCCTGAAGCTAAGAACCCATCCTTTAAAAGCTCCATATTTCTACTTATTATTAGGACGATGGCATTTCAGACAGGAGTCTCCACCCTCCTCCTTTGCTGGCAAAGTAGTAAAATGTCTCTTTCCTTCCTCCACCCCCTCAAAAAAATGAGTTGTATATACAACTATTTCCACTTTATCTCTTCAAATGGATTTTGTTTTCTGGGGACATGCCAATAGGCAAATATTGACTCACTGTTGCTTTTTCTCCTCTCTTCTGGATAATTCCATTAAAATAAGGAATATGAACAGCTAATTTATGAGCCTGCTTTGTCTGAGTAAGTGGTTGTGTGCATATATTTTCTTCATGTGTGGGTGAAATGTCATAAAAGACAGTGCTAATAATTCAATTTTAAGAACTTCTGTACATCCTGCCATTTTAGTGTACAGAAAAGAATACCAACCAAACATCCCCTGTATTAAAGAGAAACAGTATATTAAAATGGTCAAATTGTACTACCAGCTAAGGAGCCAGACAAGCTTGGGTTTCAACCTTCACTCTCGTCCTTAACTACCCTTAGCCTCAATTTCATCTGCAAAATGGGGACGAGTATACTTTCGGGAGTGCGGTGAGGATTAGATGAGATAGGTAGAGCTGAAACACAGGGCCTGGTACATATAAAATGCTCCTAAATTACAGTCAACCCTCAGTATCCATGAGGCATTGGTTCCAGGATGTCTCTCAGCTACCGAAATCTGAGGATATACAAGTCCCCTACATAAAATGGCATGGTATTTACATATGCACACCCTCCCATTTACTTTAAGTCACCTTTAGATTACTTATAATACCTAATACAAAGTAAATGCTATGTACATAGTTGCTATCATTTAGAGAATAATGACAAGGAAAAAAGTCTGTACATGTTCAGTACAGACACAATTATTTTTCGAATATTTTCAATGCATGGTTGGTTGAATCCATGAATGCAGAACCCACGAAGACAGAGATCCAGCTGTATCTAATATTATTTCTATTATTATTTCTAGTTAACTCTAAAAGAAGGAAGGTCTTGTTTTAAGTAAGTCTAAAAATTCCAACACTATTGGATTAAGCAGAACTCACCCATTTGCTCTTCTATTACAATCTCCTAAATAGATCATTTTTCATGAGATCCTTAACCATCTCCAGTTCTTTTACTTCAGAAAGTGGTTGATATTGCCAAGTCCTTGGGGCACATGCCTGTTCTTACTTCCAAGCCTCAGCTCACACTTGACCTCCCAGAAGACCCCACCACCACCTTTGTCTCCACTCCCCTCCGCACTTAACACCACACACACTGCTGGTCCATCTCCTTCTAACTGTAAATTGCTTAAGAGTGAGTACTTTGTCCATCTAGTCTCAGCACCTGTGACATGTATGAGTAAATGTAGTTTTCTAGTCAGTGAAAATATTTCCCAAACTGTGTCAGTTAGATGACCGAAATCCCTGAAAGATTCAAATATGAAATTGAAAAGAACTTAGTTTCTTCTGAGTCACTGAGTCTCCTCATTCCAAAAAAGGAGGATACATGAATGGAGTGATTTCATCCAAAAAATTGAAACGATGGTATAGTCAACACGAACAGGCATAATCCAAACAGAACTCAAAGGGTTCTGGTGAAGCTTTGCCTCACCAGGTTATTATACCTTGATTTGTTTGAGGGAAAAAAGCATAGGTGCATCATATCAATTTTATCACAAGTTTACCTATGCTATGGTTAACTACAATCATCTCATATCATAGCATATTTTTTAAATAATTTATCTCTTTTAACTCTAATCCCATGACAGATTATATCATAGCATATTTTGACAATGTTTCAGTTTTATGATCAATACTTTTTAAATAAGAAATTATTAGAAACCAAATTAAAATAACCAAATATTTAAAGTATCCTGTGTATGCTGTTATATTAATAATAAGAATAAAAGGCGGGGTTTCTGAATACTGGGGAATGTAATACTTCTGCATTGAAACACCATAGACCTCTAATCTGTCATTATTACTGATGACATAAATTCAACTTTTTAGTCAAGTGAAAAATGAATATGTAATGGTGACATATACTGAAATATTTTTAAGGAGGAGTTTAGGTGAAAACTCCTAGAGCTGTAGAAATAAAATAGTGGAGAAAATTTTAACAGGTAAGACAAAATATAGCAAGCAAAATTTTGTGTGTTTTCCCTTCTTTTACCAAAAATAACTTTCTTTGTCCCTATTCCTTAGCCTATACAGTAAATAAAATGATATAATTTTGAAATTAAGATTTTTGGTTGAAATAAAATGACCTTAGTGAACCTTAAGTTGTTTCTCATTAATTTCTTTTTAAGAAAATAAATATTCAACTAAGTGCAAAATATATACTAAAAAAATAAGTTTTTAGTATAAGTATGTCCCACACATACATATATATATATATATATACTAATACTAATACTAAAAAATCATTCACTGTTTACCTGAAATTCACATTTAAGTAGGCATCCTGTATTCTATCCGGCAACCCTACTTCTGCCCTATCCCTTACCTCCTTTCAGCTTCACATCAAATTGCTCAAAAGAATTCTCTGCAAGCAAAATAGGGTCTCATCTGACAATGCCTCACCTAATGATTCTTTGTCCTTTCCCCATTAATAATAAATAAAAAGAAATATTTACAAATACAATTACAGCATATTAGTTGTCTTACACAGAACTAATGCATACAGAGAGGTGGAAATATCTCTCTACTTCATTAATAAACTCGAATAAGGAGAAAACCATCTTTGTGGTATTCAAGTTGAATTTGTGTGTTCTACTGCCACATTTCACAACAAATGTATTAAAATAAAGCCAATTGCTCTACAGAAAATAAAGAAATAAAGATTGGTAGGTAGCCTAGGTCATTCATATTTTAAAAAGCAATCTTTTAAACATAAATATCAATAAGAGTTTCTAAAACGTTTAGTTGCAGTGTTGCCCTATGCTGAAAGACATCATTTTATCTTGCAGTAATGAAATGGATACCCGGTATTTTATCTGGTTTTGTTGAACAACAACACAAAAACACTCATCAATTCTCAATTTTAAAAAATGACCAAAACTGACATGATTTGTTTATTGAAGGAAAGACAACTTTGGTTTTGGAAGACAACATTAATAAAAATTTATATTTATCTCTTAGTGGTAAACAATTCCCAAAGGAATCAAATTTCCTAAGTAAATGTCAAGTATGCTCTCTAAAGTACTGTTAATCAAATTATGAAATTAAATATATGCTGTGCTTTGACATATTGAATTTTGCACCATTTTGCAAACCAAAGTTTTCCTCCTGTAGAATATGAATGAGTTAATCAGTGTGAACGCAAAGTAATGAGATTGTTTTGGTGTAGTTTAATGTAAGTTCTTATTGCTTCAAACGAGTACCGGTAACATATCACTTGTCATGTTTATTCATGGGTCCATGCTACCTATTTGACCAGGAATATGGCAGGATCTCAGTGAGGCCCCTATTAGTAGTCTATAATATTAATCAGGGCAGTGTTACAAGCTCCATAATTTAAAAACCTCAGCACTGACAGTGTTCTATTCTTCATGTATTAGTCTAAGTGACACTCTAGGAGTAGTTTGTTGCCCTAATCAGGAAGTCATACTTCAGGCCTGATCAGCTAGCATTTAATCAGAAACATCCATATCCAGAGGTTGCTATTACAAGCCTTTCTGCTAGCACTATCTCCAGTCAATACTGAAGACTTAATTAGCATAATGAAAATACTAAGAAAAATTTTGGAGAAAATTTGTGGACTATTAATTAGTTAACAGATGTTCAAAATAGAGTTCTCAGTGATAAAAATCAAAATATATGAATTGGTCAAAATAAATTATAACTTCCAAATGAATGTGAGATTCGAATGAGCCTTTCGCTTTTTAGAAAGGCTCCCCCAAATTGATTCTACAACAGAGCTATGTCAAACCACTTTTAGTTAAAGGATTCTAGTTGCCTGATGTTTACTATAAATCTGACTTCTGTCTTTAGAATACTGTCACATTTGCCTTGAGTAAATATTTCACGCTAGGTCTTGTTAGAACACATGATAGAACAGAGAGCTAGGAATTCATTAAGCATATAGACTGGATTGTGTGAATTGTTTTATGCCTACTGGTTAAAAAATATTTGTTTAATGGATATCTGTATGCATTTGGACTGAGGCTTGCTTTCTTTAATTTGATAAGGAGATTGGGAGGTAACCACCTCTAAATACTAGTAGCCACCATTATTAACCAAAAGAATTGCACATAACCAGATTGCTTAGATCCAGTCAACTCAACAGACGTGCACTGGATAGGACCTGTGCCCTAGATTTTCTGGGATACAAAAAAATCCTGATCCAACCTTCCAACTTACTTCTTTTCCAAGAAGGTGTTATGATCTGTCCGTGGACTGTAACCAAAATATCCCCTAGCCTCTACTGGACTTTCCCAATGACTTAAAAAAAAACACAGGGGGGAAAAACCCCATTAAACACTATTCTGGTGATGGCACACTTAAAAGCCCTGATATACCCATTACACAAGGTATCCATGTCACAAAAATATCTGTACTCCCCTTATATTTGGAAATAAAAATATTATAGATAAAAAGAAGAATGTTGGATCATCTGTCAAACTCTTTTGAAAACTTTTTCTCTTCACTTAAAGTACATATTAAAGAAAACACACACACACAAGAAAAACCCTTAAAGTCAGTGTGGATTCAATTTCCCCTAAGGTAATAAAGAGTGAGACAACATAGTGAAGATACATTAAAGATTTTCAGGAAACAACCATCACTTTTCCTTTCTATAACCTTTTCTTCACTGTTTCATGGGGTTTTTGCCTCTTCTTTTTTTACTCAAAGTTTGTAAACTCTTTCTGTTAATATTCCTCCATTTTTTATACTTTTTCATTTTAAAAAGCAAATCAAAGGGAAAAAAAGAAAGGGAAAGAAAAGAAAAACCCTCAGAGGTCCAAACTGAGCAGTTTACTTGGAGCTTTGCTTAGCTGTAAAGCTTAGCTGTAAAGCTGTGATTACGAGAGATGCCACATTTTCCAGTTTTCTTCTCCAAAACATCATTTCATCCTTTAGAGTACTTTCCCTTCCTACAGGTACTCTTAGGGGGTTTGGGGAAATAGGCAAATTTTACTGTTACCGGCTCCCTTCAACCCTGTTCTTAAATGGATACTATCTGGGAAAGCAAAAAAATCAAAACAGCTTTGGGAAGGAATGGAGATCTCTGCAGCTGTGCTATCGTCCAACCCAGGGAAGAAGGAGGAAAGGGGCAGTCTTTGTGTTGCTAACAGAGAACGGGAGTTGGAGCTGAACTCCTCTGTCTCATCCTTCTCTACTGGTTCCCTCAGTGGGAGTTGGGGTGGGTGAAGAAAAGATGAGTATAGCATAGCATAACTATTTTATTTCTGTCACTTTCTTCCTAGTACCCAGAATGATGATCATTTATATGCTAATGGTTGCCTCATTTAATTCTCCTGCCCCGAACTAGCTAAGGTGCAAATCAGCATCTCCAGGTAACTGCTGGACATGTCATTCCCAACCCAGAGTCTTTCAATAATTGTGCATGGATCTGTACAGTCTTAAGAACAAAACTGTAATTCCTTTGCTCAGCCTTCAAGGCCCTTTGCAATCTGACCCCCCACTACCTCTCTAGTCGTAGCAACCACTGCAGCCCCTTTTGCCTCCTCCCCCATCATAACACACTGCCCCTTGGTCCAGCCAGGATGAGCTACCCACAGGTACCTGGAAATTATCACGATGCACAGCCCTTTGCCATCATGAATGGGTTTTTTCCCTGTGCTTGAAATGCCTTCTCTTTTTCATAGCCTTTCATTCTGTACAATATCTCTGTGACTCTAAGTAACAGAATTTTGATTCTCAGATCTTAGACATATGTACTAACTATGAATGTAGATTTGCGGGTGATGTGTAATAATTATATATTAACTCTACTTTTTAAAATCTTTATTTTACCATGTGGTCAAGATGAGGGGAAAGGCAAAAGGGGGTTATAAAAGAGCCATGAAATGTAATTCATTGATTTTCTGCTATCTTACCCGTTAACGTGAGAGGTGCTAGTGCCTTTTGTCATCCAGACGTGCCCCCTTCAATGTAGCATTATCACCACCCTAACTTCCATGGATTATGGAATAAAATCTCAAACCCACCTCACTTGACCACAGAATGTGGTACTTGGAGTGACCTTAGGTACTATCTAATCTAAATCCTTAAATTTAATTAATTCCCCTCCCTTTGTGCTTTTTTAGGGGAAAAATGAAAACCTAGTAGTAAGTACTGTGTTATTTGAAACTTGGACAATTACTAATAAAAATTTTAAAAATTCCTGGAAGTTATATTTTCATGAGCAAAGGGAAACAATTCTTCATTTTGTGAACAATCTATTTAATAACAAAAGTTTTTTTTTTCTTGTGACTTTCTTTATTGTTTTTGTTTGTTTGTTTTATTTCAGAGTATTATGAGGGTACAAACATTATGGTTACACTTTATGTCTTTGCCTCACCCAAGCAAGGGTTAAAGGTATGCTACAATGCTCTCCGTGACCTACAATGCTCTCTGTGACCTTTAGTTGTGGGTTTAGCCCCCCATCCCCCTAATCCCTGGAGAGTATTACTGCCATGTGATCATCCTAGTGTTGATCAGTTAGTACCAATTTGATGGCGAGTACAAGTGGAGCCCGTTCTTCTGATCTGATGGTGCCTCACTTTGGATAATGGGCTTAAATTTAATCCAGGAAAGTATAAGAGGTTCTAGATCACTGTCGTTTCTTATGATTGATAATAACAGAAGTTTTAACCTTAGATAATAAAGTATCTTACAGTTCCCTGCTCTTTCTCCTAACAACTATTTAAGCAGGTAGGAAAGTCAAGATCAAGATCAAGTTAGAGAAGTTCTCCTTGCCATCAAGAAGAGTCATGTCATAAATTCTTTATTTTGTAAGAAATTGGATTATAAATAAACATGGGCACTTATACACACAGACACAATGAGAGCCTCACAATTCCTGGACTGTTGCTAAGCTCTTTCAAATATTCCAAGTTCCCAGACACTCTTCTCTAGTCCAGCATCAGGAACATTTTTCAGGCTGTGTTCTTCCTCTGATGGATCTGTCAGAGCCAAGCAGCAGTTTATTTCCAAATTGTTGGGTATGGTTGACGGAGGAGGAAGGGAGAGAAAGAAAAATAATTGGACCAACAGGAAAAGAATTTACTTCAAGGCTTTTCATGTTATGGTCAAAGTAACTGAAAATTACACTGAAAACATCTTAGCCACATTCAATTTCTCCCTTTTGAAATAAGGTTTCCCCATTTTTCCTTTTTTACTTTAAATTATACGATGTGTCTGGTAAATACTTTTCATAGGAGGTGTAAACAGTAGTGTGTATGTCGCACACGTGCAGGCTAGCACATGCGTAAGCCACCTCTTCTCACTGTGAATGATAAACTATCATGTATTGAAAGATGGGCTTCCTTACCGCTTCACCCACCTCCGTCTACCCGCCTCGCCACGTACGTACACAACACAATCTCACCGGAACAGATATGTGCACGGGAAACAGTAGATTCCTCAGAAGCATTTTGTACATTAATATTAGAGACTGGCTCAGCAGGTCTGATCAGAAAGCTTCAAATCTGACCATTTACAATAAGGTATGTTGAGGCGGATTTTAGCCCCAGATCTTCTGAGTCAACAAGACCCCTTGCTTCTGAAATGGTTCCAGCATTCAGGTTCTGGTAATTTCCTGTCTTCTTTGTTCCAAGGGGAGTAATTGTTGGTTCCAGGCGTTGTTAGGGTCAAAGCTTTTTCTGTTGTACATGCCCAGGCTGCATGACTTGCAGTTTTGGGCTCTGTTTGATGTTTTGTTATTAATACAGTAGGCCTAGTTTGGGCTGGTCCTGTGGTTATAGATCCTCCCTTCAAGGTATCAGCTAGCCTGACTAGGGAAGGGCCTGCTCCCAAGTTCCCTCGGGTTGTTGACAGAATGCATTTCCGTGAGCTGTGGGACTTGTGGCAGCTTGCTTCTGCAAAGCCAGTAAAGAAGAGAGAGCCTCTAGATAGTCTCCTAGCATGACAGTTTCATATAATGCAAGCAACAAAATCACAGAGTGACAGCCCATCACCATGTTCTATTTGGGAGAAGGAAGTCTTTTCATGGGGACTTAGATTCCTAGACCAGCTTTTGGTTTGGAAGAGGATGTGAAAGAAGGGTGAAGGGAGGAGGCTGGGTGAGAGAGGGACTTGGATTTTTGTTTGTTGTTTCCACATTTTCCTTCACTACTCCCTGTGAGGATCAGTGCTTGGCACATTGCTAACAGGAAGCCTTGACTCTAAATGAAGCCCTTCTTTATGAGACGTGTGTGTGTGTTGATGTAGCAGCTGGACAACATCGCAAGCTACACCACCCACGTTTTCTGTTCCAATCTGTCATATCAATAGTTCAATTTGGGAGGAACAAAAAGGTCGAGCCACACACTTCCTTATTCACTTGTCAGCCAGGCGTGGGGGTGCCAAATGGAGCTCAAGAATGTTCTCACAGCCCTCCCGCATTCCTGGACCTGGCTGTTTCAGAGGAACTGTTTTAATGTATTCCCTGAGGTTATGCAAACCACTTTTGGATGTCTGACAAGGCACAATTTCCACTCTCAGCTACCTGCTTTGATGCAGCTGTGTTGGGAAGCCCTTCTTCATGGGTTATGATTGAGTTCAATTACTAGAGCAGCATAGAAATGCCTGCACTGTCTTTAACAGGAAGTTATGCGAAGGATTTTTCCAAACATGTTGCTACACTCCCCCAACCAGATGCTAGCTTTAGACAAACAGAATTTATTTTAATTTGTATATTTATATTCCACATCAATTTTTAATGGACATTTAAGTATAGAACCATTTGCTGATGCCTGCATACATGATGCTATTCCTACTTCACTGCCTACGTACACGCTTCTGCATAGAATGTCTTTCTCCTGCCCTTTCAAACTGACTGCTTCAAGACTCAGCTCAAGTGTCATTGTCTCTGGAAATTCTTTTATTATATCCCCCCAACTCAGGCTAAGCTGCCTTAAAAATGATATTCTTTTAAGGTAGCTATTAGTTTCTGTATTCGTCTTCCCCAATAGATAGTGAGCTCCTTGAGGGAGGTAATGTGTCTGTTTTGTGTCAGCAGAGCCTAGAATACCACCTGGCCATAAGATGCTCTTAGTAAAAGTGTGTTGCATTATTGTCTTTGTTAAAAACACTTACAAAAACAATATTTCACAATGCAGAAGCTGATTTTTTGAAATGCTACCAGAGACCTCACTCCAGATTGACATGAGATTTTTCAGATTAGCAATTCATCAAAAAAAGTTATCATTCAGTCCATAATGCATAGTTTACTCACAAGGATATTGTTGGGCTTTGCTAAATAATTTGATGAAAAAAAGTTTATCTGAGCCATTTCCTACTTTATTACTTGGTTAACCCTATCAGTAAAGAAATTAAGTTAATTTGGGATTATTTTTTTACATTGTACCTCTATTGAGTCCAGTGAAAAGTTGTTACATGATAGCTTTCTCTTGCCCAGGACCACATTCTACCTTCTTCTGGTAATTGCTACCCTTTTCTTAATTAATAATGTCCCCTCCATACCCCAACAATGTTATTCTAGTGGAGATGGGCAATATTATTCTACCCATTCCCACTGCCATCATAAAATGGGTCCATGCCATGACATGGAGCAATCCCTAACATGCAGTCATACAACTCAGCTGGATCAGTCACCAGCCTTCCGCAGGATTCTTTGGCAGCAGCTGACTGGGATAGGGCTGTCCTTCTGGGTTATGATTGCTGATATATGGAGAAGCACAAGAAGAGGGAGCTACAACCAGAAAGAAAATGAGAGCAATAACAAGAGTAATATTTCAGTTCTCACTTCAGGTTGCTGAGATCCAGGTCATTGTCCTCATTCCTGCAAGTTTTCTTTTTATCTGTGCAAGCCAGTCTATTGTGTACTTCTTTTTTAAAAAATCCCATTTGCTGCTTATGCTAGTACATGTTGGATTTCTGTCACTAGCAATTAAATATTGTCCTGAAGGGCTTTACTAAGGAAGCAGCAGCGGAAGCATTTTGTCACATGTATTTCCAGCAGTCCGCCAACATGCTGTGTCTCTCCCTTTCAGCTCAATGAAAACAGTTCCTGACGGACGTAAGCCCTTCTCCCACCCCACAACAAAGATTTAGAAAGTTTTATAGTTTGAGGAATATAGACCAAGATCGAAATATGTACAGTAACTCTAGAATAGATATACTCCCAGTGAATAAACAATCCAAACATATAAGCAAAAAAAAAATTGGGGACAAAGATTTGATAGTACAAACATTGTCTTAATTTTACAAAATCATTTAACAAATGATTCCTTTAAATAGTGACTTTCTGTTGGGATATTTAAAATGTAATTTGGCTAATTCAAACTGTGCAGAAATATTTTATACATACTAAAGAAGCAAAGAAGAACAGCTAAGAATTGCTAAATAAGAGCATTTGCCTTTCCTTATATCACACACAGGTGAAACGATGTTTTACAGATCCCAAACTCTGGCCATGACCATACAGCCAGAGGTAAAACAAAAGCAGGGATGCTGCAATGACATTTATTTAAGCTATAATTTCATAGACAAATAAATATTGCAGCCAAAAAAATGCAATATTTCCAAATTTTTATGGTCTACATAAAAATGTAATCTTTCAGAATTTATAAGATAATATTCTAAATAGGTGGGGAAATTGAACATCCTACTTCAAAATGTACTCTTTTTTTTTTTAAGACTAGTCAAATGCAGTAGCAAAATGTACTCTTATTTAGAACTTACCCATTTACCTAGTTTTATCCACTAGAAGCGTCAAACTGCTGCCAAGATTTAAAAATCTAGTGCTTTTTATATCTGTTTAGTGGCATAAAAATAGGTTAAATGGAAAGAGAAGTATATTCTTTCATTAAATACAAATGAAATTTAAAGACAAAAGAGAACAGCTCCATCAGAAAGATTAAAATATATTTCTGTGAAGATATAAAAATATTTCTTAGCACTAAATGAATGTATATTGCTAAAAATAAATTAATAACATTTTAGCGCAAAATATCAGCAATTGCACAAATTTGAAAATACAAGTTAAAAAGTGACATTAAAACACAAACTCTTTGACATTCTTTGTCAGCAAATTCAAGCCAATTTCATTTTAGGAACATTACCAATAAAACTGTCTTATCTCATTTTTTTCATTATAATATGAAAAGGAGATTTTAGGCTCAGGAACCTACTCAAGGTTGATTTAAATGCTACACAAGTGGGCTACAATTCGACCAATATTCTCAAACTATTACACCATGCAAATCATCTGAACAAACTTTGTGAAAGTTACCAGGGCTTTACATTATATCCCCATTGTCTTTTCTCACAAAAAATAGACATCTTGTAGTTCAAAATTTTTAAGATGTTTTTGACAAAGACATGAATCTAGCAATAACAAAAGTGAGGAAGAACTAGCCTACAAAGAGTTAAATATAGATTTAAAACCAGACATTTAAATTAAGCATAGTGTAGTGTATAAGTATCTACCAGATTATAATTTATATTTAATTACTTTTTCGTTTATTCATTCTTACCTACCTAAAAAGTAAAGAGCAAATTGCAAGTAGTATATACATCAGTTATCCAGGGTCGAATACCGAAAGAACTCAGACTGAGTCTACATGTCTTTTACAAGTCCTTTACCGCTTTAATAAAGGCAAAGGACATGGTATAGCAGGGGAAACAAAGCCCAAGCAACCAGAAAGTTTCAAGACTCCCAGGTACAGCCCTCCAGGGGCCCCTTCTCAGTGGCGCAGGATGTACCTTGATTTGAGGATTTCACAGTGGCACAGGTTGACAGTGGAGTCTTTTATACCCTGCTGGTCACATAGCCAAGCCAGGCCGTGCAACAGTGACACTAGCTGTAAGCTATCAACCCTGAACAGTGTAGATAAGCCAGCCTGGTGCCTCCAGGAGAGTTTTGAACATTAAACAGCACATTATAAATCACTAACTAGTATATCTCATTCAGATTTTGTCCAACTGGCAGCACCAGACAGACCTCCAGGCATTCCTAGAAATAAGCATAGAGTTGTTTCAGTCCAACTGTAAAGCTAGCCCATCTTATGCAACCCACATGGAATATTATCACAATAGTCAGTGTTACTTTCTTTTGAGTTTAGTTTAATTCATACCAATATCTTCATTTGTGTCTCTTCAGACAGAGGTTTCAACATCTCACAAATTGTGAGTTTTCCAAATTTGTACAGTCCTCTGTAAAACATGATATTAAGGATATAATATAAACATAATAAAGTCAGAAGCAGCACCCAAAAATTAATAAATTAATATTGAACATTTTTTCACATTTTCCTGTTTTTCTAAATTAGTGTGCATGTCCTCTCCTGTCCTCTCCTTATCAAAAAAAAAAAAAAGAAAAGAAAGTATATTAGGGAGTTGACTAGCTAATAAGCATCGTGTTGGATACATACAGATTAACTATTCTGATGACGTCTTCTGCCATAGGCTGTCACTGTAGATAACTCAATATTAGCCATTTACCATTAACGCATTTGAGCATTTCAATGTTACCAGACATACCCCATGTCCCGCTCTTCCAGCACTTGCCCTGGAATAAGACGCAGTACTCGGCATCATCCATGGAGCTACAGGCTGAAGCTAATAATTCTGTGTGGTCAGTACCCCCAGTTCTACCCATCACTTCTGTAGACAGGTGAATCATATTTAACAGAAAGAGAACTTTAAGAGTAATCACAATAGGGTACTCGAAATCTGGGTGTGGGAATAACAAAAGACAATGGGCCATCTGACTCAGTGGTTTCAAGTCTGGCTAAGCTTTAGGAAAATAAACAAACAAACAAAGACCTCCTGGGAAGCTTTTAAAAATGCTGATGGAAAAAAAATAAAAAATAAAAATAAAAATACGTATTTTTTAAATGCTGATGGTCAGGCCACTGCTTCCAGCAGCACAGGCCATGCCCTGCACAAACCCAAGGGACACCATGCATGTAATTATGATGTAAATGAAGTCCCACAGAGCAGTGCTAGACCTCAGTCCCACTGGGCCCACTGTAAAATTTCTGGGTACGGTGATGGAGCTTTTGTGCTTTTAAAAAGATGATTCCAGCACACAGCCAGAGTTCAGAACTAATGGTCTAAATTACTTTTTTCCATAAGCTAATTATATGCCTTTGAGACTCATGTTGAGATTGTTATTGTTTTCAATATCTGCCTACTGAGCAAATATCTTTCTTCTCCATTAATAACTTGAGGAATTTATCTTTTTTATATACCTAACGATAATCTTTCTCTTGTAATGTAAGAATACAAGAACATTTCCTTGTATTCTTATTTTTATTTACCTGTTCCATCATCCCCAAAGTTTAAAAAAACTCGTTGAACCACACATTCTTTCATGTAATTAATAATAATAATGTAATTTTAGCATAGACACGGATGCCTATGTATGTTGTAGTTAAGTGACAGCAATGTCCTAGAGGAAGTTCAATAATCCCTTTGGATCCCCGGCCTGTCCTAGTAGACCAGATTTCCTTTTTATTCTATGGGTAAATGAGTATGCATGGAATATATTACATTTTGCCTAAGCTAGCCAGAATTGGTTCCTGTTATTTGCAACTAAAGGTTGTCACAATAAGAAAAATAGTACCAATGTAGAATTCAGCAAAAGAACCTCAGAAATATTTGCAATATTCGAACTTCCTTGTTGGACTGAGGCAGGTCCAATAACAGTAAAAATCTACTTCACATTCCAGGAAGGGGGATTAATAGCCATTGCTACAAAATGACAAAACAACTAATCGAGTTATCAATTGCAGTCATCTTAGATGATGAGCCCAGTGAAAGCAAATCTCTGGCAGAGCAAGTAGCTGCTGCCATTAACCAACATAAAGGGCACAAAGAGATTTTAGACTGTGGGAGAAAATGGTTTCTCTGAACAGTGTAAAGGAACTTAAGGAAAAGGAAAAATTCCCATCTTAAAACCCTCCTTTCAAGATATGGACTCGAACTCAGGGGGCGCTTTATATCACTTGGTGCAAGTCTCTTACTACAAGTCTCTGAGATGACATTTAAGCTAAATCCTGAAATTCATCAAGGAGGAATTCCATGTTACATGTGGGAAACGGAGGCTTAACTAGGTTAGGTAACTTGACAATGCCACACAGCTAGTAAGTTATAGAGCTCCAAGTCCTGAGTAGCACCGATAGTGCATTAAATCTGAAGGCAGCATTATTTACAACTGAAAAATTAATTTCTCCCCAAAGTGGGAATGAGTCTAATCTTTAGTTCTTCCCAGGAGATAAGAAACCAATATTTCCATTCTATCCTTCTGCCTATCATTTATTGAGTGTATATGTGCTTTAATAAATGATAGATAATAATATTATTTTAAAATATACACACAAAAATATACAGACACACGAACACACACATATACATATATATATTTATAGTATATAGTGACTCCCATGGTAATTATTATGGGTGTGAGTTAACTGCTGTGCTTGTTAGAAGTGCAAATGACAAGCCCTGAAATCACAGATTCAGATTCAGTACAGTTGGGGAAGAGAAGGCATGGCACTGATATGCATTTTTAACAAATACCCCAGATGATTTTGTTCCAATGACCAACAGACCACATCTTGAGAAGCCTCCCACTGTGGTCTATTTCAGTGATTCTCAAACTCCAGTGTGCATCAGAATCACAGAGAGCTTCTTAAAACATTGCTGGGCCCAGCCCCAGAATTTTTGATGCAGTAGGTGTGGGACGGTTCTTGAAAATTTTCATTCCTAACAAATTCTCAAATGATGCTAATGTTTTGAGAACCACTAGTCTATTCAACAGAAAAGTTTTTCAAAGAGTAATGGCAATAATGTACTGCTTTATGGAATTCCTATAACTTCCTCAAAAAAATCTTACAGCAAATACAGAATAAAGTACACAATATGTCATATAATTTGAAATAGAATGCCTCATAATAGCATTATATTATAGCCTGTAGATTAAAAAAAGTGGTTCAATGTGAAGCAGGAAATTCTGATTACCGGCATATGTGCCTGTTAGGCATATAATTGATTGATGTCCTTAAAACTCTGCTTCAGTTGGTCTGTTTTCTGCCTCAAAAATTGTGCAAAAAAGCCCCAAACAAACAAACAAAATCACCTACATGTCTATTCCACCACTTGCCTTAACACAGCTGAGCACTTAGGCTAGTGATTGTATTGATCTGATGATGCAGGGAGGTAACTTCATTCTAAAACCTTTGTTGATACAAACTACCTCTAATTTGTCAAATTGTTAAACCCAGTATGTATGCTACAGAAAAGAAAGCTGTATATTGGCGCTGAGTTTGGCATCCAAAAACACGTCTCCCTCTGATCACTCTTTTATTCTACATTCCCTTGCCATTTGTGTTTCAATCTGTACTGTGCCACTGCACACATACTTTGCTTTCCAATCCATCTCTTGTTGTTTGTGTGTGTATGTTTCACAAACTGATCAAAAGCTCTATTGTCTCTATCTTATATCTCTTTATAGCATTACTTTGTTACTATAAGGAATACTGAGGAAAAATATTGAGGAAGAAGTAACCAAACAAAGCCACGTTCCTAGGGGAATACAGTGGTCCCTTGTTATCAACGAAGAATTGGTTCCCGGGCACCCTCCTCCTGCACACACCCTGTACCAAATGATGTAGCATTTGATATAACCTATGCACACGGCACACCCTCCCATACACTTGCAATCATCTTTACTTACAATACATAGCACAACGTGAATGCTATGTAAACAGTTATACTGTATTTTTATTTGTATTTTTTAATCGTGTTATTTTTTATTATTTTTCACTGAATATTTGTGATCCCTGGTTGGCTGAATCCACCATGCAGAACCTCGGACAAGAAAGGCCGTCTGTATGGAAAAACGCCTCTGCTTTGCTGAACCGCAGCTACATTTATCTTCATTGTGAAGAACCAACGCAGACTGAAGAAATGAGCCATTACGATGCTTAGAAAATCTATTAAGTGCAAGTAATTTTCATTCCACGAAAAGTTATTGTTGTGGGACAGAGATTACAGCTATCAAGAGAAAGAAATGAGCAGAGCAAATATGCTGTGCTTTGTTTTTTAAAGGCTGTGCAGGAGAAAAAGAATGAATAGGGAACACTTGCAGCGCCACCCCTTTGCCCTGGCCGGTCCCGCGTGCGGGGATCAGCCGCTGCCGCGCACACATGCTTCCCGACCTCCCCGCGCGAGGGTGCCTTGCCACGTCGACTGGGGTGTCAAAGCTCCCCAGTGCATTATACGCCCTTCCTTCCCGGCCCGACCTTCTAATCTGACAAGGCGGTAACTGGCTAACGTAAACCGCGTTAAAGGTTTCCTGGGTGCCACTCAGCCAGGCACAGTTTTGAAAGGGGATCTTCGGCTGCGACCTCCACAGAGCGTGACGCAAGGAAAGCCGCTGCAACGTTAGGCGAGTCGACCATGCATTAGTTTACAGATCCCTAAAATTGGCGATGAAACCGTCAACGTAACTTTCTATTTTACTGGATTGTACTGTGGTAGGGACACTTAACCTGAGACGTACCCTCCTAACAAATACCGAAGGGTACAATGCAGTGTTAGGTGTCGGATGTGGGACACTTAAACAGAGGATCTAAAAAACAGGAGAGAGAGGTCGAGCCCCGGTTCCGGGGACTGGGTCGCGGTCCCAGGAACTTTCCCGGGTTCCAGAACCCGCCGCACACTCCGGATCGCTGTCGCCTTGGCCCCGGGGTCACCGCAGCCGCCGGGCGCGACTCACCTGCGCCCTCGCGCGGCCCGAGCCAGGCGGGGTCCCGGGGGGCGGACCCCCTCCGCCTGCCCAGCCGCGGGACGGCAGCAGGAAGGAGAAGGGGAGCAGCGTCCTCGGCGACAGGACGCCGGCACCTGCCCGGCGTCACCGCACCTGAGACGAAAGGTGTCGGGACTGCGGGAGGGGCGGGCCTGGGCGGCCAAGCCTGTTCCCGCAGAGGCCGCACCCGAGACATGTCCCGAGCCGCGGGGGTTCCGTGGTCCCCATCACCACAGTCCAGGAGGGAACCCCCTTTTGTGCATTCCCCGCCTTCCCCCATCTCGGGGCCGCGGCTCTGTCCCGTGTGAGGACAGACCCCAGCCGGGAGGGTCGCCTTCTCCCCGCCGCCTCCAGCGCCTGCGCATAACCGCCGCTCGGGCGTCCGTTTGTCCCCGACCGCGGGAGCACCGCCACCAGGGGGCGACGGAGAGAAGGCGCCGCCGAGGGTACCTGTGGCGTCCAATCACCTTGGCGCGAAGCAGCTTGACGCGAGAGCGTTAAACCGGCGCGTTCTCCGCTAACTTTTCAGTCCACCCAGGGCCTGCTGCCGCCCTTACCCTTGCTGCCCTGCGCAGAAAGCCCTTTTCCACCGCTGTTTCCCCCCTTTTACCTCAGTTTGGTTGTTCGTTTTGCTTTTGCACTTTGAAAGCAACATAATAATAGTTCTGGCGGACGAGGCTTAAGAGACAAGCTATAGAGACTCCGATTCAATTTTATAGGCTGGAATCCGCCGTCGATGGGTCATGAGATGCTGGAAAAGTTATTTCCATTCTGTGCGCGTCCTTTTCTTCGTGTGTACAAGACGGGCGATAGCAGCACCGACCCCACAAGGCTATTACGAAGATCTGGGGGTGCAGCGCTGGCAAACTGCCTTGGCCCACAGTGCGCGCTCAGAGCTCTTCTCCCGCAAAGCTATAATGCATCGCAATCGAAAGAGCTTTCAGAATATAATTTTCTATTGTACTGCCTAATCGTCTCCTAGGAACGGATGAGAAACTTTCCATCAGCGAACCGACTTTGAGGCTGTTGCAACTGTACCTTCGGCTTTGCAGAGACGCGTGACCTTGGGCAAGTCGCCTTTCTGCACCTCAGTTACTTCATCTGTAAAATGAGTTAACGGTTGTTAAGGAGGACTAAATGAGCTAACGTTCGTAATTAGTTTGCAATGTCTACTATTAAATATATTAATAGAAACATTTATAAAATGTAGAATTTACCTTTTATCCAGGTAACTTTTGTAACTCAAATTCTATGCAGATTCCTCAGAAACTCAGACTTATTACAAGCTACATTTGCATTGTATTCTAAACATTTTCGTATTGCTTTCTTTCAACAAGCAATTAAAGTTAAAGTTAAACATGATGGCTACTGAAATTTTCCATGATTGAAATTAATAATTTTAGGAAAAAACTGAATACAAAATCATACTAGTTATACTAGTTGAAGTCTAAGATGTTATTGATGATGTTAATTATCTTTTCAGGCATTACTTATAAAATTTACATTTTGTGTCCTTAAGGAATCTATCTATTCAATATTCAGTGGATGTCTCCCTGAGCCTCATATTCACGTTTTTAAGGAAGAGTATCTTTTTTACTTGCTCAATTTTATTTCAGTCCATTGGGGTTTTACACTTATTATGAAATATTTCAGGCATATAAAAATATGAAAAATAAAAAGTATCTGTACTCAACACCCAGTTTAAGGAAGAAAGCATTTCCATGAAGCCCCTATAGAGTCATCCTAGGTGGCCTCTTACCACTCTTTCCCATCATTAGCAGGAAAGCATTGTTTTGAATTTCTTATTTATCACAATCAAGCATTTATTTATACTTTTGCTATGCATGTGTGTGTCTCCTGCTATGGTCTGAATAACTGATCTCCCCACCCCGCATTCATGCACTGTAACCCTAACCTTCAAGGTGAAATACTAATCCCCAAATATTAGGAGGTGAGGCTTCGGGGAGGTCATGTCAGCAGAGCCCTCATGAATGGGATTCAGACACAGCATCTGCTGGCACCTTGATCTTAGACTTTCCAGCCTCCAAAACTGTAAGAAATAAATTTCTGTTGTTTATAAGCCACCCAATCTATGGTATTTAGTTACAGCAGTTGAAAGGACTCCTCAAGCATATATTTTGTTTTGCATTTTTTTTTTTTTTTGAGACAGAGTGTCACTCTACTGCCCTGAGTAGAGTGCCATGGCGTCAGCCTAGCTCACAGCAACCTCAAACTCCTGGGCTCAAGCAATCCTTCTGCCTCAGCCTCCCAAGTAGCTGGGACTACAGGCACACGCCACCATGCCTGGCTAATTTTTTTCTACATATTTTTAGTTGTCCAGATAATTTCTTTGTATTTTTAGTAGAGACAGGGTCTCACTTTTGCTCAGGCTGGTCTCGAACTCCTGAGCTCAAACGATCCACCCACCTCAGCCTCCCAGATTGCTGGGATTACAGGTGTGAGTCACCGTGCCTGGCCTGTTTTGCATATTTTTAAACTTCGTGTAATGGAATAATTCCTTTTTTACTTTTCTATGACTCCTGAAAATTATATTTTTGAGACTCATCCTGTTGATAAGTGTATCTGTAGTTTATTCACTTTTAACAAACGAATATATAACATCTTGTTTATCCATTTCTTCTACTGATAGATGTTTCCAGAGTATTTTGCTGTTTTATATATAAAAAAAACAAAATGCTGCTATGAAGATCTTTGTGCTTGTTTTCTTGGACATATTTGCAACAGTTCTCCAAGTATTTCTGTAAGAGTAGCATTGATGTTCATAAAATATGTTTATGTTTTCTGAACTTGGAGATTGTTACCCAAATGGAGATTTTATTTTAGTCATTCAAAAAATGTTAAATTGAGCATCCACTATATGCCAAGTATCATACTATATATGGGGATAGAGCAGCAAACATAATATGCATGGACTCTGTCTTTGTTGTTCTTATACTATTGTGGGATATTAGAGGAGATTCATGCATTGGGGAAAGTTTTCTGGTAAGTAATATCTGGGGTCTTATTTAATTCTGAAATTTTATGATTCTGTAAAATCAGACATGATTCTATTAAAAAATGGTTTTAAAACCAAAATTATTTATAATGTAATCACAAAATTAGGCAATAATACAGATCTTAACAAGACAAAGCAATCAAAAATATTAAGCTCTTACTCTCCAGGGAGAAAAAACCATGCAATTCAGACAGAAAGACTACACAATAGGGAATATACAAATAACTGATGCAAGAAAAATCGCCCCCATTGAAAGATAAGTAATTATAAATTGAACAGAAGGAAACAATATGCATTATAAACAAGCTATGGCAAGGAAAAAAAGAAGGGAAACAAGCTTGATTTTTAAAAAGAGGGTGAGGGAAAGCAGCTGAAAATAGATGCCTAAAAATTATTCCATAAACCAGATGACATTACAAACAAATATTTCTTCATAAATCAAGGAAATCACTAAAAAAGTAGATTTTCCCTGAAATGAAAAATCAAAGAAATGCTACGAGAGCTCAAACATAGATGAATCCTCTCTACTCACTGTGGGGAGGTTGGCCCAGGAAAGACGAAGGAGAGGTAACCCCTTTTGTGAGACATCAAAACCCTGACTAGGGAAGGAAATAGGCAAGGGCAGATTTTTTTTCCTCCCATTCATTTGTGTCCCTCCCCACCATTTTCTTCCATCTGGTACACAACACTAATTCTTTCGTTGAACATATATTTATTAAAGCTGTCCTACACGCCAAGCTGTGTGCTATGTACTATGAACGCAAAAGTGAACAAGACTGAGAATTTACCTGTCCTGTAAGCTTATATATTAGCGGCATAAACAAAAAAACAAAGATGTAAGCAAATGCATTTAAAAAGTTAATTTTACAATTTGATAAGAATTATAAAGAAAATAAACAGTGTGATGTGATAGTTACTGCAAAAGATGAACATGGGAGAGAAGGAAAGCAGGGGAGGCCTCTCTGATTAACTTGAACTGAGATACTAGCTGTGAGAATAGGCCAGCCACTCAAATAGCTAAGGAAAATATTTCAAGCTAAGGTAGATGAACATGAGCAAATGCTTGGAGGGCAGAAGAAGTTTGACATATTTGAGGAAAAGTAAGGACATCATTGTGGGAGTCAAGGGAGATTTTTGTTTTTTAATAAGGTGATTCCATAGGATGTTTTGTGTACAGGATGGGAATTCATCATTCTAGAGCTGATGCAGGGACTAGCACAAACAAAGAGAGAAGCCCCTGAGAAAGAACCAAAAATAGTGTTCAGAGTACAAGCATTTGATTTTATTAAAAATGGGCCCTATTGCATGCTAACAAGAACAAAGGCTTGCCAATGTCTCGATGTCCTGTCACCAGGTTGATGGTATCGAGAGGCAGGGAATGGGACAATCATTTTGCTGGTGCAAATCATAGCAGTTGAATCATACAAATCTCTTTACAGTGGCAGCTTCTTTATCTTGGTGGTAATGGTGTGGGTCTGGAGCTGGTAGCTTCCTAATCAAAAGGCAACAGAAGGGCAATTCTGGCTTTAGGAGTAATTGCTATTTAATAGGCTGCTTTTTCCAGCTCTCTGCTTATTCTTCAAGTCATTTGTTATCCTGGAACAAATACTTCCTGCTTAACTTATCTACAGGGATTTTCTTCTACAGCCAATCTACTATTCAGGGTCCAAGATCAGTCATTCACAAGTATGATAAAGCCCTTCAGACAGTGATAGGGTTGGGATGGAGAAGAAGAAAATTTTTAGTGTAAGAATGTAAAGGATGTGGTCGTTTACGGATGGCACAAATGAGGGTTTACAGCTGGTCCCATGACATGACACAAATTTCAAGAGCTATCTTGTTTAAAGGAAGAATTAGGAAGGGACAATGGTGAATAAGTAAAACATCTGTCGCACCTCCTGTCCCTGAGATACATAAGAGAGAAAACTACCTTCATATGAAAGGCGTTACAGAAAGTTCTCACAAGGCAAGGGGTCAGAGGAATTTCAGGAAAGGGGTGAAGATATAGGAGAGTTTACTGATAACAAACCCTGAAGTTTAAGAGGGCACTGTAAAAATGTTTTGGAAGGAAGAGGAGGGAAGAGGATTCAGCCGGAACAGGAAATATACAGAAATTTTAGGGAATGAGAGTCTTAGAGAGAATGGATGATCTGGGAGTCTTGGGCTTCTCTAAGTGATCTGGATAGATGGAAATGTGAGGCATGAGAGGATTAGTCTTGATTAATTTTATTTATTTTTTTTATTATTATTCCAAGGTATTGTGAGGGTACAAACATTCCAGTTACACTTTATGTCTTTGCCGCACCCAAATGCAGGTTAAAGGCATGCCCTTCCCTCCCTTTAGTGCTTCCCGTGTCCTTTAGTTGTAGATTTTCCTCCCTCATCCCCCTAATCCCTGGAGGGTATTTCTGCCATGTGATCACCCTAGTGTTGATCAGTTAGTACCAATTTGATGGCGAGTACAAATGGATCCCTTCTTCTGCTCTTGAGGTGCCTCACTTTGGATGATGGGGCTAAGTTTAGTCCAGGAAAGTATAAGAGGTACTAGATCATCGTCATTTCTTATGATTGAGTAATATTCCATTGTAAACATATACCAAATTTTGGTAATCCACTCATGGATTGACGGGCACAATTCACTATTGCAAGAATGTGGAAACAACCCAAATGCAAACCTATCTTTATCCTTTTATTGTTGTGGTTATTCTAGTTCAAGCTATTACAATTCCTCATTTATTTTAGAGAACTAAACTCCCTCTTCCCACACTTAAAACTCCTCAATTCATGATTAGTATAAACATACAATTTTAAGTTAAGCTATTTTCCCTTCTTCAAAACGATTAGGTATCTCTGTCTTCTGCTCTAATCGATTTATTTTCCCCATCCGCTTGGCTTCTGATGCTTCCTTCTGTATCAAGATCTGCCTGCAATTTTCCTCCTCCTTTCCCATAGGCTGGGATGAGCCTTTACAGACTTGGCCGGAGTTTGTTAGCAACACAATTTTGCATGAAATTTAGAACTTGCTTTTAAAACCCAAATCCCAATTATCACTTGTAAATGTACATAATTATCAAATTAAAAATTCCTTTCTTTATTAAACTATAAGCTCCATGAGAGAACTGTCCAAAAATATTTTGAACACCATTAGTACAAGAGATATGGTAAAATTAATTTTGATGGAGAGTAAAATGAGGAGGAAAAATGGTAAAAAAAAAAGTGTGAAATGAATTTTTATAGCATAATATGTAATTTAGGGAAACAAGTAAGAAGTGATGAAGGTGTTGTAAAGTACTGATCACAAGAGAAATCTGTATTGGAAGAAAGAAATATATAATATTTAATTAGTGGGTACATAAAATAAGTCAGTAAATTCAGGAAACACAAATGAAAAAACTTGCATAACTGAATAACGTAATTGTAATAAGGATAAGAGTACAGGTATATACTAAAAAATCCAAAAGGGAGACAAACAAGAACCTATAGGAGGTTAGCCACATAGCAAAAAGGTCTGACATTAATTGCTGCTCTAGAATGTCTTGCTTACATGGCTTTCCCCTTTTGTTTTTGATGTTTTATTAAGAAAAGGCAAAGGCAAATGAAATTTATAGTACAGTCATGTGCTGCATAATGATGTCTCAATGACAGACCACATATAGGACAGGGGTCCCATAATATTATAGTATCTTATTTTTATTGTATCTTCACCTTTTCTATGTTTAGATATGTTTCAATACAGAAATATTAATACCTACAATTGTGCTACAATTGTCTACAGTATTTAGTACAGTAACGTGCTGAACAGGTTTTTAGCCTAGGAGCAACAGGCCGCCATAAAGCCTAGGTGTGTAGTAGGCTATACCATCTAGGGTTGTGTAAGTTACACTATGATGTTTGTACAATGACAAAATCACCTGATGATGCACTTCTCAGAATGTATCCTTTTCATTAAGTGATGTGTGACTGTAGTTATTAAAGTGAAGTCATTATTTCCAGTTTATGGGAGGGTCTCAGCAGCAGTTTGGAAGGGGTTCTACATAATGAGAAATGAATGATAGTAAAAGGTCATTTGATCTTATTTAATTTAATTTCTAAATTAAATTAAATTAAAAATGAACCTAGGAGCCAGGGAATTTCTTAGGTGTGCCCAGTGGTTAATGGCTACTATATTGAACAACACAGATTACAGAACATTTTTATAATCTCAGAAAGGTCTATTGGAAAATAGTCCGGTAGACAAGTGGTTCTCAAAGTGTGGTGTTGGATCAGCAATATCAATATTTCCTAGGAACTGCTCTAAAGGCAAATTCTTAGGCCCCACCCCAAATCAGAAACAGGGTTGGGGAGGCAGCAATCTTTTATAACGAGCCCACAAGATGTTTCTGATTCATGCTAAAGTTTGACAACCATTACAATCTCTCTCTCTCTCACCCCTTCCCACACATATCCTATGGCTATTTTAAATTGCCTATTGTCTATGTCTTCATATTACTATGTCTATTCTACCATGAAGCCATTGTTGCATCAAAGCAGAACCCGTGATTGGGAAATGGTGGAGTTCATCATGTTGGTATGGTAGTTTTTGTAATTTGGATTGGTATTAAATTATGCTTTACTACCCTAATGTGTCTCCTTAATGTGTTGTTGCCATGCAAAAGGGAGAAGCATTCTCAAAGGGTTATATTAAATGTCTGCTCACCTTTTATTCTAAAACAAAAAGAGTTATATAAACAAAATAAACCCATCTCACTGGGTAAGATACATGTCCTAGATCACATTTCCTAGGAACATAAGCCAAAACAGAAACTGTTGTGTAAGTCCCTGGGGATATGCTCTCAGGGGAAATCCCTGCAAGAGTGAAGGAATCAAAACAGGGCATGAGAAGAAGCAGGCAAATTACTGGGTTCTGTGAAGCTCAGGCTCAATCTTATCCCACAAGAAGCTCTGAAACATTAACAGCAACAGAGCACCCCTAACCTGAAGCAGGAGGCCTAGAATATTGTGCACTTTTAGGAGTCCATCACTGGCTGGGGGACAGTGAGAATATTATGTCCCAGATATTTCAGGATGATTCACCTTTGTTGGCTGAGGGCACTTCTCCGAAGAAGGATATAGCTGTGAGCAGGAACTGTTAGCAACCAACATTCATGGCAGTTAGGAGGTGTGTGCCCCTGACTAGCGGACTGGCTCTGGACAGAGCACCAACAGTATCTACAATATTGGAGAAGTGAACTAGGAGAGGAAGGTCAGAGTTCAGTTTTACGAAGGTCGATGCTAGTGGAAATCTCCCCATGCTACATTTTATTTTCTCTGCGCCTTGTAAAGTGGCAATTAGAAGTAACAGTGTACTAGAGTATCAGACTTGGAATGAATATTAGGGGAGAATAAAGTGTCTCTTCTTTGTAGGCCATTGGAAATAATTGATCAGACTTTTTATTTTATACTTAATGAAAGTGAGGCTTAGAGAGGAAAGTGGTAAATATGAGGTTAGTGATTTAGTGAATCACTAAATATGCATCACAATTAAAATGTCATTGACTAGTATTAATCCATCAAACTAATATAAAAAGCAACTAAAGATAAAAAATACTAGAGCCTCTTTTAGTTAAAATATATGCTCCTTATAGTAGTCCTCTTGTGGTAGTCTTTTTTTATTTGTCTTACTGGTGATTATAGAAAAATGAAATCAATCTGGCTATGAGTAAAGACTCTTGCTACTTCTCAATTCTCACTAAAGCTATAGCAGCTAAATCCGTCTATATACGTACGAGGCTGGCCCAAAGGGATCCTGTTGGGGGAGTGCTAAGAGAAGTAATTTGTCATCTACTACACCCAGTCATCGTGGAATATTGACTCCCTCATTATCACTTCATGCAAGTCATCCACTTGCCCAAATGGATACATTTGTCATAGAGCCCTATGGGAAAAAGAACATTTTTTGATGTTGAATTGCGAACATTCTTAGGCCCTTAATTACACTTAAAACAATCTACAGATACTAATCTTCCTCCCAGTTTCCTGAAGGCTCAACCTGCTGTGAAACAGTACTTGCTCTGGGAAGACAGCATTTCTGTGAGGAAAAAAAAATCGTGTTTCTACATTCACTCTCCAAGACAGATAAATCACAGTCTACCTGTAAAAGTAGGTAAGCAAAAGAGTTTAGAAACTTAATGACCTTAGTCATTGTCTCCTCTCGTTTTGCACGAATTCCTTTATGCTCATTTTAATCTAATTATGAAGAACATGTCTATGCATACTATTTAAATTATTTTCTTTAGCAATAAAGCAGAATACAAACACAAAATATTTAATAGAGTTATTGATTAAGAGATCAATTTGTTTTCCTTATCTGGTACTTGGTGTTTTGGATAATACTAATATACAAAGTAAAATTGTAAGCTTATTCAGAAGGTGGTATAATTAGCTACTTTGTTCTTTGTCTGAATAGAGTGGCTATTGGCATCCTTTGGTTTCTAAGTACCTTTCATGACCAGATAACACTGCATACAAGACAGAATGACAAAAAATAAGATGTTTTTGGTGAACCCTCAGCCACTCAGGACGATCCTCTGCCTCTGAAATCTCACGGCTTTCAATGCCATTTGTGAAAGCTACTAAATAGGAAAAGTTCGAGTCCAATTACAGAGTGAAGTAAGATATTGAATAACATGATATTTGGATTTGGAAGAAAGATTTAGGCCCAGTTTAAATCCTTTGCAGATATTTGTGGAAGATAACACAGAGGCAAACATTCTTGTTTCCAAAAATGTGATTTCTTTCCTTACAAGATACTGCCCACCCCTTTAATTTATGACCAGTATAAACTAATTTAAGTTAGTATAACTTTATTATCCTTTATTCAGTCACAAAAAGCCAGCAGACTAACCTATATTCTGTCATCATTAGTGAGCTGACAAAAATGATACAGTGTATGTATTTGGTGAAAGTTGGTTAAAAAACAAAAAAATTAAAATGCCGGGGTCATGTTACCAGGCAAATTTCAGTGACAAGATATTGCTCAGATGTGTACTGTTCACAGATAAAAAGATGTGTCTGTGATTGATAGATAGGGAGAAAAAGAAGGGAAAAGAAACAGAAGAAATTACAGAAACCTCATTTCCTCTTCTCACCTTCTCCACTTCCTCCCATCAGCAGTCCCTTGGCGGCAGAGAGTTTGGAGAAATGTGTACAATCTAAATGTTTCAGTACCTGTTTTATGTATTATAATGAACATACCAGGTAAGAACAATGTCCTTGACCACTACTGGTTTGAAATCCCCCTAGAGAAGTGAGAGGATACACAAACAAGAGAACCAGGTAGAGGACCATACATATGGTACTGGCAAAATAAGGCGTTCTTCCCCTGCTACATGTTTACACTGGACATAGAAATACTGTTCCTAAGATTAAAGGTAGTGCTTGTGAAAAATGCTTGCTTAATTTTATGATTTATTCTAGCCTGAGTTTCAAAAAGGTCTGTTTCAAATATAATGCTACATTTGAATAGATAAACTTGTCAATCAATGGTGGAAGGCACAGGCTTTTGGGGAAAACTATAATGGCACTACGGATTGAAGTTTTGTGTCACCATCAAACTCATTTGTTGAAGCCCTCATCTCCAGTGTGAAGGTACCAGGAGGCAGGGTGTTTGGGAGGTAATTATAGTTAGAATAGATTGTGAGTGGGGGTCTCTTAGGATGGCATTAGGAAAAGAGGAAGAGACCAGAGAGCACTCTGTCTCCAAGAGTAGGCACTGAGGAAATGTCCCGTGAGTAGACAGTGGGGACGGTGTGGGGAAGCAGGCCCTCACTAGACACTGAATGTGCCTGTATAATGTTGACCTTGGACTTCCCAACCTTCAGAAGTATGAAAAATAAATGTTTGTTTCAGCATCCTGTCTACGGTATTTTGTTATAGCAGCCCGAACTAAGACAAATGGACTTTGGAAAGCAGAAATGATTAGCATGCAGTTTTTGGTTTGTTCCATTGCCTCCACACCATACTAGAGTTTAGTATTCTGTTCACCCTCAATGCTTCATACAGAGTCATATACAGAAAACTTTCTGTTAGCAATACTGTGGGGGGAAATGTCATGGCAACATTAAAGTAACTTTTGAAGCATGTATAGAATTCTAATTAAAGCAGAAAGACAGAAAAGGTAATTAAAATGATGCACATTGACAAATTGGATTCTGAACATATACAAATAGGACTTGAAATATTGACTGTGAATTAATTGACTACATTATAAAAAATAAATAATTAAGAATAATAAAAAGCACATTCTGGATGATGGTTATCATTTTTTGCCTGAACTGTTTCTCAATAAATGTTTAAAGTTATAAGTAAAAGATCACCAAAACACAAACAGTTGTAGTTTCTAGGTGGTAAGATTTCAAGCACATTTTAACTTATTTATATTCTTCCATGTTAAAAAATCTAAAATATGTATATATTTCACCTCACATTTTTTTTTTTTTTTTGAGACAGAGTCTGGCTTTGTTGCCCTGGCTAGAGTGCCATGGTGTCAGCCTAGCTGACAGCAACCTCAAACTCCTGGACTCAAGCGATCCTCCTGCCTCAGCCTTCCGAGTAGCTAGGACTACAGGCACACGCCACCATGCCTGGCTAATTTTTTCTATATATACTTTTAGTTGTCCAGATAATTTCTTTCCATTTTTAGTAGAGACAGAGTCTCGCTCTTGCTCAGGCTGGTCTCGAACTCCTGACCTTGAGCAATCCACCCGCCTCGGCCTCCCAGAGTGCTAGGATTACAGGCGTCAGCCACCGCACCCGGCCTCACCTCACATTTTAATAGTAAGAAATGAATCAATTATTTACTGAGGCTTTTAGTGTGGTTACATAACATCTGGATTTTCTGCTTTCGAGAAAACTTTTGTTTGTCCTATACCTCAAAATAACGTTGGGTTTAAATAGTCCTTAGATGTATAAAACTTTTCTTGTTGGTTCCTTGCAGGTGGAGAATAAGGGACTGCCTTACCGCTGCTTGTTTTGTCAGTGGTCTAAATTCACTAGCTGATGAATAAAGTAATGGATAATTACAAATGCTGAGGCTTTCATTTCTTTAATCCAAAACTGTATTTGTTTCCCTTTGCTCGCAGCATATGAAGTCCATATGCTCCAAACAACATGAGGTTTTTGTTTGATTGCTATACCACAATAAATCTAAATTTTAATCATGTGATGGTGATTACTTCAGGTTCTGGCATATTTGTATTTTAATCTTTTAACATCCCTCAAGAACATCCAATAAGAGAGTAATACTACCCTATTTCAATAGAGTACCATAGAATGCTCTCAAAATGCAAATTTGTACATATAAAATCCCATCTCAATACAGAGACTATAAATACAGTTCCCAAAGGAAACTTACTCTTTCTAGGTGAAGAAAACTGATGCATACACAAATATTACAAATAGTTTCCAATTTGAGATTTTTTGACTTAATGCTTTTTGAGCTATATGATAGTGTAAAAGTCATGCACATTCAGTAGAAACTATACTTAGAATTTTGAATTTTAGTCTCTTCCCACGCTAACGATATGTGGCAAGGTACTCTGCAGTGATAATGGGCAGCAGGGAACCCAGCTCCCAGACATGCAGACAAACATGAGGGTAAACTACAGATGCTCTACAGTATACTGTGTTGCCAGAGTGTTTTTGGTTATTGCCACTTGTGCGTTTGCATCCATCATGTCTACAATATGCCTATTTTCAACTTACAATATTTCAAACTGATGATGGGTTTATCAGGACACAACCCTATCATAAGTCCAGGAATATCTGTATATCTGCTGTTCCTAGTCAGGAAGATTTATGTGGAGGAGACATTTATAGCTCTACCATATATTATAAGATGCAGATAATTTAAAACCTGGGAAACACAATGCGGGAATTGATATGTGGTTCTGCTGTCTTTCACCATCAGCAAAGCTGACTCTGTTTTTTCCTCCTAATGCATTGAAGGCCCTAGGCAGAAAATCCTGTCAGGCAGCTTCTAAATCTCCCGATGGAAATTCAATATTCACATCCAAACCTGTCCAAGCCATATGTTTTTAACCATTGGCATAAGAGGCTGCCCAATCCTAACATTTGCCTAAATCCCTAACTTGCCCATAAAGACATCTGAAACTTGACTCCTGATTTTGTAGGAATAGTGAACTATTTGACTGAATATGTGTTTTTTTTCTTCTTTTAGTTCTTCAAACTTCATTTTGAAACAAGGAAACAACAAGACTCAAGTGCTTCTTATGGAAACAGTAGACATGTTCATTGGATGGGCCTGGATGGACCAGAAGAATTAGTGACAACTGGCCACACACAGTCATTTCCCTCTTTTATGTTTTTCTCCTCCTCAGGGTTCCTTTTTCTCTCCCAGAATATTACCCAGTGTCCTACCTAACTAGATCACCCAGCTCTCTGCTCTATCCTTCATAAAAAAAAGTCCTATTATGAAAATTAGCCCTCCCTCCAAAAATGCCTTTCTTTTTTTTTTTAAATTTGAGTTTTAGCTATTTATTTAGGGGATAGTATTTTATTTTTATTACTTTTTGTTTGTTTTTTTATTTCAGAATATTATAGGGGTATAAACACTTTGGTTACATATAATGTCTTAGCCTCTCCAAAGCCAGGGCTACAAATGTGCCCTTCCACCATACAGTGCACTCCACATCCATTTCTTGTGAGTGTGCTCCCTCCCCCTCGAACCCCCTCCCACCTGACCAGACCCAATGAATATTACTACCAAGTGAGCACCTCGGTGTTGATTGGTTAGTATCAATTTGATGGCAAATACATGCGGTGCTTGTTTTTCCATTCTTCTGATACCTCACTTCGAAAGATGGGCTCAAGCTCTATCCAGGATGATATAAGAAATGCTAATTCACCATTATTTTTTATAGTTGAGTAGTATTCCATGGTATACATATACCACATTTTATTAATCCATTTATGTATTGATAGGCACTTGAATTATTTCCACATCTTTGCAATTGTGAATTGTGCTGCCATAAACATTCGAGTGCAGATGTTTTTAGTATAGAATGTCTTTTTTTCCTTTAGGTAGATGTCTAGTAGTGGGATTGCTGGATCAAATGATATTTCTATTTTCAGCTCTTTGTGATATCTCCAAATTACTTTCCACAGGGGTTGTACTAATTTGAAGTCCTACCAGCAGTGTAAGAGTGTTTCAATCTCTCCACATCCATTGCAGAATTTGTTGTTTTGGGACTTTTTGAAAAAGGCCATTCTCACTGGAGTTAGGTGATATCTCATTGCGGTTTTGATTTGCATTTCTCTAATGATTAGAGATGTCGAGCACTTTTTATATATATGCCCCAAAACTACAAAATGTGGAGGAAATGGAAAAATTCTTATAAAAACACAACCTCCCTAGGCTCAGTCAGGAAGAAATAGAATTTTGAACAGACCAATATCAAGCACAGAAATTGAAGCAGCAATTAAAAATCTTCCAACAAAAAAAATCCCAGACCACATGGGTTCATACCTGAATTTTACCAGACCTACAAAGAAGAACTCATATCTATACTGCAGAAATTATTCCAAAACATTGAGAAGGATGGTATCCTCCCCAAGTCATTCTACGAAGCCAGTATCATCTTGATACCAAAGCCAGGAAAGGACACAACAAAAAAAGAAAAAACT
>CAUYSK010033654.1:0-60586 GCA_963575035.1 Avahi laniger | reverse complement strand
AATCCCCTAAAATAACATGCCAGATTATGCTATGTTTTTTCTTGGTGAAAAAATACAATTTTTTCAAGCATATACTTTACCTTGGCAAGTAGAATTTATCTGAGGAATCCAAGGATTATTATGTTAAAAAAATCATGTTATTGGCCGGGTGCGGTGGCTCACGCCTGTAATCCTATCACTCTGGGAGGCCGAGACAGGCAGATCATTAGGAGCTCAGGAGTTCAAGACCAGCCTGAGTAAGAGCGAGACCCCATCTCTACTAAAAACAGAAAGAAATTGGCCAAAAGACTAAAAACAGAAAAAAAATTAGCTGGGCATGGCAGTGGGTGCCTGTAGTCCCAGCTATCTGGGATGCTGAGGCAGGAGGATCGCTTGAGCCCAGGAGTTTGAGGTTGCTGTGAGCTAGGCTGATGCCACGGCACTTGCCCCAGGCAAGAGAGTGTGACTCTGTCTAAAAAAAAAAAAAAAAAAAAAAATTCACATTATCAAAATGTGAAAAGAAAATTTTTAAATACTATAATCAATAGGTACTCAATGAAGTTCAATAAAATTTAAAGCCATCTTTAATAAAAACTATGTGTATGACAGCTCCTTACCATGATTAGAAAATTCATCATAAACTTATATGCACGATCATACTTAAATTGGTGAAACACAAGAGGTATGTACAACAAACACTGAAACACTGTGGCAAAAATTTGGCCAATGCAATACAATATTAACTAAAATTTAGTATCAAGTAACGAAGAAGATAAAGCAAACATGTTTGATACACTGCATACTGACTTTCACAACAGTTTCAGAAAATAAGAGTGTGAAGGACTAGGTATTAAGAGATGTAAATTAAATACAAAAGTTTTTAAAAAGGAATTTTAATAAAATGAATAAGAAATAGTTATACCACCAAGAAATAGGGCGTAGGTGGTCACATCTAGTCTTCTCAGAACCTTATCAAGACAGAATTCGGTGACAACTTCCCCACAGGATCCTGCACACCTGTAAACTAGTTGGAATCTGTCTACCAGACGCATCCCTGATCCTCGGAAAAGCACTGTGGCGGAGTCGGAAGAACAGCAGATCTGAGTTCCAGTACTGGCTCTGTTGCCAGTAAATGTTCACCTTGGATGTGCTCTGTCAATTACTGCCAGTTAATCTGGCCACTTTGAACAGACTTTAGGGGGCAAGAGTGGACAACAGAGACCAGCTGAAAGACTGTTACAACGGTACAGCTGAGACGATGGTGGCCTGAACTAGGGGGTGGTGGTATCAGCGGTAAAGTCGTCAGGTTCTAAATGTACTTTGTCGATGAGTCAGATGTAAACTGTGAAAGTGACTCCAGGGTTTCTGATCTGAGCAACTGGTGAAGTGGTGATGCCACTAACTGAAACAGGAAACTCGCAGGAGGAGCAAGTTCTCAGAGAAAAACAGGACCTTGTTTTGTGACACGTCAAGTTTGAGATGCCCATAAGACATTTGACCAGAAAGTGTGAGAAACCCAAGGTTGTTACTGCAAATCTGAAGTCCCAGGGACAGATCAGTGTTGACAATTTAATGTGGAAGTTATCAGCATTACTATCACAGCAGAAAGATATGATGTCACTGTCGCAAGTTTGATAGTTTAGTTGGCAATGCAGAGGGAAAAAAAAGAATCCGAAAGTATTCTAAACACTCCCAAAGAAAAGGAAATCAAAGGAAGGAAATCAAACTAAATAAACAGAATAAGTAAAACCTCTGAAGTGAATTACAGATCTGGTACTGCTATGTATTTTTAAAGGGAGATCACGACGGTGAGCGCACCGAGGCCATAACCCTCATACTGCCGCCGCTCCTGCTCCGTCGTCTGCTTGATGACCGCCTCCCGGGGACAGTGCCGCCTTCCCTGCCTGTGTCTGATGCTGTTACGCAACTCGATCTGCTCCAGCTCACTGCTGAATCGATTCAAATACCTGAAAAATAAGAAAATGATCAGTTACAAAGTCTTATATATTTGGCCTATATTAATTCATGGAAATCTTAGTCCCCAGCTGTCCTTTAAATGTTTATGTTCCTCTGAGTTCCTCAGGTCCTCGAACCTCTGTACCCCTTCCCTGGATAACTCTGCTGTTTCCTTAACTTCACGGACCAAATCACAGCCTGGTATCAAGGTATCTGCTGAACTGCAGACTCTCATATTCAGCCACTTACTGGACATCTCCATGTAGATGTCCCCTAGTGGCTTCACCCTTAGCACATCAAAACCAAACTTGTCATCACCCTATCCCCAACCTCCCCCATCAAACTACTCCATCTCATGGCTTCTTATCTCAGGAAATAGTGGGACCATTTGTGCAGCTGCCCAAGTAAGGAATGGAGGCATACTCCTGGACTCCTCTCTCTCCTTCATTCTAGATCTAAGTTTTCACTAAAGACTGAGATTCCTGCCTTCTCAATATCTCTAGAATGGTTCCCTTCTCTTCATCACACTACTACTAACCAAGCAGAGGCCACCATCATCTCTTGCCTGGATGTCTACATCAGCCTCTCAACAGTCCTCTGGCCAGAGGCATGTCTCCCTCGGACATTTTCCTCATTCTCACAACTGTCGACCTTTCCAGAGTTTAAAAATGATCATCTCAGGTGCCTGCTGTAAAAGCCTCCTATGGCTCCTAATGTCCTTAGAGAAGGTCCAAACTTTGAGACTGACACCTAAGGTCTTTCATGAGCTGGTTGTCACTTATTGTACCTGCTATACTTTCCTCCTTAAACTTGTTATTTCAGTCATATTAAATGTCTGGCAGATCATAAAATATGTTCTCTTTGCTCTCACCTTGGAGCCTTTTAGATATTGTTCTCTCTGACTAGATACTTTTCAAATTACCTTACCTAAATCTGCTAATCCCTACCTTTCAGGTGCCAGTTTAGATATTTCTCCAGGAAGGCTTTCCTGATCCCGAGAAACTGGGTTAACTACCACTCTAAGGCCCAGAAAGGTTACAAACCTACTAAAGAAGCTAAGCCAGGATATAAATCCAGTCTTTCTGTTAACAAAACCCATTTGCTCTTCTGCAAATGCAGGACAGAGCTCTGTCTCTTAAGGAACCAGGCTGGAGAATTATCTTTTCTGACTCTTTGCTCATAACATTGCCCAGGGTTTACCTTTCGATTAATTCACAAGCATCTTTCTTTGAATATCTCACTTTTTGGGGATCGAGATGATTTTGAAACCACTGAAGTTTTTCACCTATGAATAAGAAGTATCAAGATAATTTAGCACCACAAGCCATAACTTGAGCAAAGAGGTATTTATTATAATTCTCAACACTGATGTGTTTCAAACAGAACCAAAATTTATTTCAATGTTAAATATAAAATCTTGTGAGGGCTCAAAGCTAATTAAACCAGTCTGTCAGAAATTAAACTGTCACATTTTAATTTAGGGAAAAGACAGAAGTGGGAGGGATGCTCTTTTGCATATATTTCTTATCCAACATGGATGCAAAAAAAGAAAAAAGAATATTGTAACAGAACATTTAGTTCAAAGTATTTAAAAAGCAAAGGACAGAATTTGTCTAAAATAATAAAACAAACGATTAATGATGAAAAATTATATTTGCTAAACATTTAATAAGCTGCAAACACTATACAAATAGCTTCACACTTCTATGAAAATCTGCACCATTATTATCCCCATCTACAGATGAGAGAGGCTAAGTAAACTGTCCAGGGCCCCAAGGTTAGTACATCAAGCACACAAGAGCTGCTAGATAGTGTGCAAAGAGTGATTGACAAATACTATCCAAGAACCAACAGAATTCATTCTTACAAATAAATCTAACCATCAGGGTCACTTTCAGTTAGATATCTCAATATTACAGCATACCAATATCCCATTTAGAAATATTTTTCTATAACCTGATGAAGCATTAGAGATGAGGGTTCAAATACCTTTTAGTAATAAAGCCTAATAGTATTTTAAAATCTTAGACTTATCAGTAAAAATTTACTAACAATAAATTTGACCCCTCAAAAAGAGATTATGACAGAGACAGAGATTGAATATGTATCCACATCATTAAATATGAATTGTTTTTTCCATAATACATAAGCTATATTATTCCATAATCCTAATAGGGAGCTGGAATTAAACCTTACGGATAGATGCATGGATGGATGCATACATGTGTGTAGACAGGTAGGTAGTTTAAATATAAACAATTTATGAAAAACCAAGGTAGAAATTAACATTCTTTATTCCAAAAGTTTAATGATTGATTTGTTCCATTTTGTTTCATTTTAATCCAGTCTGGTAAAGAAAATTCACTTTGATAAATGTAGTATTTCACTAGGAAAATAAACATAAAAATAAGTTTAGAGCAGAAATTCATATACTCTAGCCAGAGTTTTAATAAGTAAAACCCACTTACCAATAAGGTTGAGACGCAAGGCCTTGTCATTCTTCAATCTTGGAAGAAAAGGTATATACATGTTAGAAAATTTCCAAAGCAAGCTTTAAAAATCTGTCAAAAACAACAAGAAAAATTGCTCAAAAAACTTTAATTCAAGGATCAATTTTTTACACATAATGCTATGCTTCTCTTTTAAATGATCAGAACAAAATGTTATCAGAAATTTTTTTAGTTCTTCAATAATTAAAGGAAGTTTATAGAACAAGCTAGTTTCAAAAACAAAACTGAAAGCTTAACTGGATTATGAATGTTCAGATGGATTTTGTATAATATGCAAAATACTGTGCACAAGAAGAATGCATACCTTCTAGAAGATTGCCACCAAGACTAAAATGCATTACTGTCATCTTTTAAACTTTAATAAGAACACAGCATGATTCCTTTTTATAAATTTGATAATAAAATTAAAAACCCATCTGTTCTCAGAAAAACTGTAGGTAATATACACCTCCTATTATTGATATTTTAAATAATTATTCATTGAAGAGCTCTTTGGATACCTAGTCTTTGCCAGACTTCAGACTAGCCTCTAGTAATGAACATAATAAGCCACTTTTCCTGTCCCAACAAAGCTTAAAATCTAGAGGGCAATGAAAACATGGAGATGCATACAAACCACAAAAGCATATTTAAAAAGCTCCTATAGGACTTTTTAGGATTTGGGAAGGTTTTCCAGAGCAAGTAAACTTTGAGCTGAGATCTGAATATTAAGACAAGTTATTCAGGATTAAAAAAAAAAAAAAACCTAACAAAACATGTTCAAGTGGATATGTAGCAAATATAACTTATACTCTGATGAAAATATAAAATGGTACTACCACTATGAACCAGCAGTTCTTATAAACTTAATTTCTTACAAATTCAAACAAAAATCTATCATATGACCCAGCAATTCCAGTTCTAGGAAATGAAAGAAAAATGAAAATGTATGTCCACACAAACACCTGTATATGACTGTTCATGGTAGCTTTATTCATAAAAGTAGAGGATGGCAAATACTTTCTTAGGTGGTAATATAGTAACATTTTAGGCTTTGGGAGCTATGTAATCTGTCACAATTACTCAACTCTGCCATTATAGTCTGAAAACAGTCACGGAAAACACAAAAAGAACAGGTATAAATGTTTTCCAATAAAACTTTTCATAATAACTGGTGGCTGGTCCCTTAGGTTGGAGACCTCTGATAAAAGCCAAAAACTGTAAAAAATCCAAATGATCATCAACAGTGAATAGATAAACAAACCGCATATCCGTATGATAGAATAATACTCCCAATAAAAGGAATGGACAACTAATACATAAATGACATGGATAAATCTCACAAACATTACGCTGAGTGAAAGAAGCTGGCACAAAAGACTACATGCAGAATGATCCCATTTACATGAAACAGCAACAAAGATAAATGCCACCTATCGAATAAAACAGCAAATTAGTGGCTGCCTGAGGCCAGGGGTGAAGGATGAGGACTCACTGGGGAGACACACAAGGGAATTTTTTAAAAAGATGAAATTGTACTACATATTGATCATGGTGGTTATACCGATGTATGCAACTGTCAAAACCCAAAAAATGTACACTTAAAATGTGTCCATTATATTGTATCGTAATTATATCTCATAGTTGACTCAAAAAAACAAAGAACACTTCATAACAAGGTGGAGGATGGTTTGGAGAGGAATTCATTCCTTTCAAGTAAGTCTGGAGGGAAGAATCTAGTTAGAAGTTGCAATAATTCTCAGTGGACTCAATGGGAACTCCAACTACAGTGGTACCCGCTGGAGTGGAGAAAACTGGAGAAATTTGGTGAGTATTTCAAACTGTAACTGCATGTAAATATGGAAAGATTCTTATTAAGGCAGACAATGTGTGAATTTGATTTCTAAAGAGAATCAATTCTTTAAGTGAGGTGACATCAACAACATTAATTCTCAAAAGCAGTTGTTTTCTAGATTCTTATCCATCATGCTTAGTTTCCTTTGTCAGTTTTCCAGACTGCTTCATTTTCATTTGGCAGCTAGAATTCTTTGCCAAAATGTTGCTATGCTGAGAAATCATAAAATAAAGCTAAAATCATATCATACAGAATAGTCATTCGCTGTTTGCAAGGTGCCCATCCCAGTTTCTGTTCACAGTTTCTATGAATAGAAGCAGTATTTCATAGAGACCTAAGATGAAGAACATGTCTGAACTTTTACTCTAGCTTTGCTAGTCACTCCTGCAGCGTCTTTAACTAAACTGAGGCCATCAGTAAGCATCAACCTGATCAACCCAGGAAGTCTGGATTTGTGTCTTCCACCACTCCTCAAAAGGCACAGTGCCCTAATAGATACTCTCCCTGACTTCCCAGCCCTTCTCCCTAAAAACAAACCCCGAGGAAGTGGCACAAAGAATCCTGGGTTCTGTGGAAAAGTATAGACTAGCTACCATTGTTCCTTAGGAAACCAATTAAGGTCATTAAGTAGTTCATAGTCACAGAATTAAACCATCTTTAATACAGTGGTAAGCAAGTTGCTTTCCCCTCCTCCGTTTTCCTTTGATCCTTTCACATTATAGTAAGGATATAACTTAGCGTCTGTCCATCTTGCAAGTCTTCCAACCTTTGCCAAATCTATTCACCAGGGATGACACAAAAGGATGCTCAGGCTCAGACCATTTGGGGCAGGTAATAGTAGCTACTTGATTTTAACAAAGATATAATGTCTCCTTTTTAAAAAATGGTATATAAGGGAAACTAAATAATAGTACGGGTCAGTGGTTCACATAGTGTAGTCCCTAAACCACAAGCAAAAACATCAGCAATACCTGGAAAATTGTAGGGAATATAAAACTCTAGGGCTTGGAACAGTTTTAATGAGCCCTACAGGTGTACCTCCTGTATACTAAAGTTTATGAAATACTGATAATAAAAGAAGTTGCACAATTATAGTAGTAGCAAATCATTTTAAAAAGATAACAAAATCATGAAAATAACACAAATACCTGAAGTTTGAAAATTACCATTTTAAAGCAACACTGCTATATCATCATAATCAACCTTTATGTAAAAAAAAAAAAGACACTCCCCCCAAAAGAAATTAAATTTGACTATGCTATCATAACACTTCATTATTCTCTTCCAGAAAGCTTCTAGTCATATCACTGTGAAACAGCTAACCTTTACTAAACATGGCTTTGTCGTAGGCAAGGAGTCATTATGTAATAATGAAAGTGCCGGTTTCCATCAGCTAGTGTGTAAATGCATTTAGCATTCATTAAAATGGCAAAATTATTCTGAAATAGTCAAAATGATGGTTTTTATTTGGTCTTTACTTGATTTTAAGGCATCTTTGAAATACCATCTTCTTTTTCCTCCTTCTCAGTCTCACTTGTGGAATCCTCTGTGTACCAACATCTAAATAGTGGAGGCTATCTGGACTCAATCCCTGGCTTCCTTCTCGTCCTTCCGTACAGTTAATCATGGGTGATCTTACCCAACCTCACAGCTTGAAATCCCATATGGATACTGATGGCTCCCAAATTTGTGTCTACATCCCTAACCTATTCTCTGAATATTAGACCCAACATATCCAACTGCCCGCCTGCATGTCCTATTAGATGTCTAATAGGCACTTTAACCTATATGCCCAATACATATATCAGGATAGCTCACTCCCTCACATCTTTCAACTCTTTGCTCAAATGTAACTTCTACAGAGAAGCCTTCGATAACTACCCTATGTAAAATGAACCTCTCCTTCTCACTCTCAATCCCATAGCCTTTTTAATTTTTATTACACTCATTACAAACTGCTATTTAAATTTATTTATCTGTTTTAGGTAAGCTCTGTAAGAGTAGAGTCCTTGTTCAGTTTTACCCTCAGCACACAGAACATACTCAAACATTTATTAAAGAGAGGAAAAGAATATTGTGGAAGGATGTATGTTTGAAGGATAAATGTATAAAGGGCTTTTTAGCAATTGCATAATACAATTGATGAAAAGATACTCACTTTTCCTTCTTTTCTTGTTTGTGGGCCTCTCTTGTAATTTGAGCTGCTTTTCTACTATATGGATGGATGACTTTTTTTTCCCGTCCCGCACTTTTTCCCTTTGGTGCTTTAGGCTAAAATATACAAAAACACATAAAATATAGTATGATATATAAGTGACTCCAGTCACAAAATTTTCTTTAAAAATAAATTTTAAAAACATTAATGTAACAGAAATGCAGTGAACCAGAAATACTACACGAGAAATCAGGAGATAAACCAGACTTGTTAAATAATTTTAAGCCTTTGTTTCCATGGTCATAACAGAAATGATGTATTGGGAACTACTCTCCCATGATATAAGGGAATAAAGAAAGGCACAGAAGGGGTTGATAAACTCAGCTCTTCAACTCTTCCATCTTCAAAGCAGCGAGGAGACTCGGCCGGAAATCTGTGTTACAGTTAAGAAGATTAAAGGGGTAGAAGGAACACAGGTTATTAGTGGGAGTTTGACTGTAGAAGCTGCATGTGGAACAGAGTGGGCAGTGAAACGAGCAAAATAAAAGTTGGGCTGATGGCCTGTGCAAATGAGAAACAAAGAAAATAATAGAGGCCATCTCAAAATTAGCACATCCAAAACGGAACTAATTATTTTCCCATTCAAGTTTTATGTTAGTTAACTAGGTCACAATTCATCCAGTCTTGCAAACTAGACATCTCATAATTTTTTATTACTATATAATCCTATATCTTGTCTATATTATCTCACCTCTATTATTTAGAAATCATGTTTGGCTCTCTGCAACAGAAACTCAAAATAATAATGGCTTAATCCAGATACAGTTTAGTTCTTTCCTGTTAAAAGTAGGAGCTGGAGGCTCTGCTCCACGAAGCCCTTGGGGATCCAGAAAATGGCCAGAAAGCTCAGCATCCTGACTAACTTTGAAAATCGAAAAATGCCTCCCCGGGGAAGTAATTTAAGACCTAAAAGACAAGGAGTTTACCAAACATTTCTCAATTTCTAAGCTACAAAATAAACCTACTACCTAATTAATATGGAAGTTAATGTTTAAATCTGAGAATCAAATCAAAATATCCTCCTTGTTCCCGAAACAAGAAAACTAGTATGAAATAATATAGTTCAGTACTGATTTTGATCCAACATCAAAAAATATTTGCACCACTGCACCACATCTCTGGATATCATTAATCAAACGCTCTTTGTAACAAGACAATGAAAATCAAAAATCCACGTAAGTTGAATAACAATTATCTTCCATACCATTATTTTTTAATGGCAAAATGGCAAGAAACAGTAAACCTAAATAGAAAATGAAAAGAGAAGCATTAAAATAAGCCGTAGGAAAAACACGGATTGGTTTTAATTCTTTTAACTTCAGTCAGAATGTTCCAACCAAAGTTTGAAAGAAGAGTTTAAAGGTAACAGGTTAGAGTAAGAGATCTGACATTTTGTTTTTATAAATTACAAAAACACTTATTGTCTTTAAAAATAGACGATAATTCTAGTAAAAGTAAGAGTAGTGGTGTAGTTTGAACTCACTTCACATGCAAAACCATTTAGATATACCTGGAACAGTAATAGACGAAATTAATATGTGATTAAGTGATACTCCTACCAAAGATTAGGATATCATATTTGGGATCATAACGAAATAAAGACATAAATATCAAGGAAAGAGGAAAGGACTACCTCTCTCCAGAGATAGTTAAAGGGAAGTAGAGCCTTCCAAGGATATTGAGATGGGAGGCAGTAGAGAAATAAAGGTGATCTGCCTGAACAATTTTAGTGCTAAAGTTCCATGATAAGAATCTAAATGCTTACTTCACTTAACTTTGAAACAAAGGAACTTCAAAAAATTATTCCTGGTTCACACACAAAATAGTTCACATTTTTTCTAACTTAAAATCAATAGTACTTGCCTTCTGTCTCTATTGTAATATGGTACTGGCATCCAGCCACTGGAATTCTAACACACATTCATGCTTATCTCTTTTTCTGGGTCTTTTTTAGAAGTTAAAAATAAAAAAATTCTAGCTCAAATCAATTTGACAAGTTTACTGTATTTCTATTTAAATTAATTGCTCCTAGGGGAAAGAGATTTTCTTGTTGGCCTGGCACTGAAAAGGAGCAGGGTAATAGGCTATCTAAAGATCTAAATGAATAATCACTCTGTCCCAGTCCCTATAAGAGGCACTCGTTTTCACTGACAAACAATTACACAACGAAAAATAACGCAGTCTTATTTGAGGCAATTCACCAACCACCATGACCACCCCAACACACACACAGCTTTAAAAAACTGTTATCAAGAAATAAATAGTAGATAAATAAATTCCAAATTTCTTAGGTATTCAAATTAGAATATTTCATTTGCAAGTCAGTTACTGGAACTCCAAATGTACTTTTGGATTAGTATTAGTAGTGATTTAGAAAATAATCACTACTAATCAAGCCTAGGCTTCAGAGTGCTGAACATAAAGTAAATGTTACCAAAAAAATAAATAAATAAAAAAGTGCATATTATGTAATGAGATAAGACAAAGAATAGCATTTGATGATAATTCATCCTCTAGATCACAAAAGTTTAGCTGAGCCAGTTACTTATTTTTTGGTAACATTTTCTGTGTTGTGGTTTTAGATTAGCATTAAATATTTCAAGCACTCAAAAAATGTAAATAAAGTACAGTTGGCCCTCCATATCCACAAGTTTTGCATCTGTAGGTTTTCCATCCACAGATTCAACCAACTGCAGATAGAAAATATTTGGAAAATAAAAACAATAAAAAATAACAATACAATAAAAAATACAAATTCAACAAACAATATATTATAATAACTATTTACATAATATTTGCACTGTATTAGGTATTATAATCTAAAGATGACTTGAAAGGATGTGCATAGGTAAGGGACCTTGGCACGAGTGGATTTAAGTTTTCAAGGGGGTTCCGAAACCAATACCCCTCAGATACCGAGAAACAACTAAAATGCGTATAAATCTCTGAAATATGTGATATATCACTCCACATTCTAAGTTCCTCCTAGATCGCATTTAAATATAAAAAATGAAACCATGTAGATCCTAGAAGAAAATATTTTCTTGTTTGTAGATGAATCACAGAGTGAGAAAGGTCATTCTAAACATTACATAAAATCCAGAAGATTTAAAAGAATAACAAAGATAACTACATAAAAATGTAAAATGCTGAACATATAAACCAAGCCAAAAGACAAACTACAAAAAAAATATTTGCAACACAAACAAAAGAGCTAATTCCCTTAATATAAAAAAGGTATTATAAGATTAGTAAGAAAAAGATCAGCAACCCAAAATAAAAACAGAAAAAAAGAATACAAACTAGTCACGGAGTAAAAACAAGCGTTTTTTAAAAGTTTAAAAAGATGTCTAACTTAAAAGAAATGTAAGTTAAAACTTTAAAAAAATAGAAATACAACTAACAAAAAAATTTTTAACATTGCACTAGGGAGGGTGTGGGTGCAAACCAGTACAGACTTCCTATAGAGCAATGGTCCCAGCCTTTTTGGTACTAGGGACTGATTTCATGGAAGACAATTTTTCCACAGCCGGGGTGTGGGGGGAAATGGTTGCAGGGTGATTCAAGCGCATTACATTTATTGTGCACTTTATTTCAATATAATTATTACATTGTAATATATAATGTATATAATGAAACAATTATACAACTCATCATAGGTTGGGGACCCCTGTTCTAGAGGGCAATTTCACAGTCCCCATCAAGATATCAATGGCACATGTCTTGATTAAGGAATTTCATTTCCATTAATTTATTCTATAAACATATTTACACATGTACCAAAGGGGAAAAAAAGAAAATAATCAATGCAGCATTGTCACAGTGTCTGTAGCAGCAAAAGAATGTAAACAATTTAATGGTAATCAGAGATCTGGTTAAATAAATGATAGTAAAAACAAGCAATGAAATATTAACTGTTTAAAAAGCAAGAGGTAGATCTACAGGTACTTGCATGGGTTGATCTCAAAGATAAAAAAAGCAAGGGGCATAGGAGTGTGTATAGTGTACTATTTATATAAAAAGGGAGGTTAGGGAACATACATACATTCCGGAAAATGCATATAAAAAATCTGAATAGCTAAGAAAACGCTAACAGTAGCTGTTTCTTAAGTGAATTGGGGCATTAGACAACAGAGTCGGAAAAAGACTTACTTTTTGTGGTAAGGAAAATAATACCTCCTCTCTCCAACAAAGAAGTCCATGTCTTAATTCCTCTGGAAACTGGGAATATATTACTATTCAAGTAAAAGGGACTTTGCAAATGTGATTAAAGAGCTTGAGATGGAGAAATTATCCATGCAAGGCTAATATAATCCTAAAGGTCCTTATAAACAAGGCAGGAAGATCATTGTCAGAGAACACATGACCTTCTCTGGAGGAAGATTTAAAGACGCTATGCTGCTGGCTTTGAAGATGGGAGCTACCAAGAGCCAAGGAATGTACAGATGGCCTCTAGAAACTGAAAAACGAAGGAAATATTCTTCACTAGAGCCCGTTGAAAGAAACCAGCCCGGCTAACATCTTGATTTTTATCTCAGTAAGACTCATTTTTGGACTTCTGACTTCCAGAAATGTAAGAAAATAAATGTGTTGTTTTCAGCCATTAAATTGGTATCCATTTTTATAGCAGATAATAAGAAACTAATACACTTTTCATGAACAACTACTACTATTTTTTTAAAACCATGAACATGTAATAGTGTTCCAAAAAAAGCTGGTATACTAGGTAGATTTTCATTAATGTTTTTCTTTAGTTTTATTAACTTTCAGAAGCAAGTTTTTTACTAGCAGATAATCTGAAATTTATTAAACTGATTTGTTGTTGCAGCTCATGTAAGCATGAGCCCAACAACACATAATTCCTGTCATTAAGGAATTTTTAGGTAGTCTGTAATGGTCAATGCATGTGCATAGACAAATCAAGAGAGGATGACAGCACACTTTTTAATGGTTTATAATCTAGCTAGGGAGGAAAACAAGCACACTTAGGCTCTCTAATATCAGGCTTACATTAAAAAGGAGTATACTTGAGTGCCCGGTAGCACTAAAAACCTTTTTAATGCACAATAAAGAAGTACTGAGTGGGATGGATTAATTTGAAAAGATTCTTCATGTAGTTAAATTCTGATCTAAGGAAAAGATATAAACTTACTGAGCTCCAGCATAGATTCACAATAAGAGAACACAAATGAGCAAAGTAATAAAGGTGGACAACCACAAGCTGTACTCTTTATTATTTATTTCTATTAGGGAAGTTAATAACAACACCTAATATTTACTAAGCGCTAGACAATGGGCTAAGCCTTTTACATTTGCTTTTCAGAAGAATTCTATGAGATAGGTACTACTGCTACGCCAACTAAACAGATGGTAGGTTAAGTAATTCCAAGATGGTTATTTAGCAAAGACAGGTCCCAAACTCAGTCCTCTGGGAACACACTGTGAGCTGTACTTAAAGAAGATGCAGCAGAACTACTGATGATGATACATAAATGACAGGGCCAGAAATGTGCCAATGAGCACAGATCTACATGTCACCCTTTTGACTTTTATGCCAAGGCGATATACTTACTTCTACTATATAGCCTGACAAAAGTGAAGCTCTGATAGTTAAGGACAACTGCAGTCAAATGCCAATCACCCTCCCCAATCACACATGCAATCACATGTAATTGCTTTAACGTTCCACTCTAAAAAGGAAAATAAAACTATAAAGGGTTGGAAATCATACAAGTACAGTGATAGGCAAATGCTGAATTTACACAAATGTGTATAATCTAATGCAAAGCAAAAACCAAAAAAAAAAAAAGACTACAGACAGACAAGAAAGATAAAAATGGCATAAAACGAAAAGGAAAAAAGCAAAAGAGAAAGAGAGGAACAAAGAGGTTCCATTGTAGCCAAAGTGTCATAAATTTTTTACCAGATTATAAACGTTTTTGATTGTTTTTACTAAAAACTAACCTAACAATAAATATTTAAAACATGCTCCAATTCAAGAATGAGTCTAACGAAACATAATGATTAAGTGAAAAAAAAAAATCCGTGAAGAAACAACATAGTTTTGGAATACAAACATACATAGTAACTATAAAGAAAAATAATGGAATTATAAACACAAAATTTAGATACTGTTTACCTCTGAGGGGTTCCTGAAGGTCACAGGTTCAAAGAAGAGAACACAGAGGCTTTCAGAGGCTATGTTTTATTTCTTAAACTATATACTGGGTAAAGGCGAGTTCTTTACACTGCCCATCTTTACACTTAAATGTGTTTTAGAAATACTTTTGTAACTACTCAATTTTTAATAAAAACAACAAAAAAACTTAAGTACCCTGGCGGGAATGAGGGTGAGGTGACCAAAGAGGCAGGATTTGGGGCAGGAATGGGTCAGTAATCGGCGATGAACGGACGCCGAGAAAGAAGCCATTGAGCTCAGAGACCACGCGGGCCAGAGGCGGCACAGTGTGCGGCGCCAACGCTCCGACAAGTTTTGCCGAAGCCCCGCATACGTTCACCAGTGAGCGTCTGCAATGCAAAGACGCGGGCTGCCCACTCCCACCCCTACCCGAGGGCGCAGTGACTAAGACGTCAGGCACGAGGCAAAGGGTGGCAGGGCGGCAAGTGAGCACCAAAGCACTCAGACACAGAACTGCAGGGGTCTAAGGTCCGGACGCTGGACCTGGGACCCGTCTCTTCGCTCCGCCCCGCACCCCACCCCAGCTCCACCGCCCAATACATTCCCTTTGCATCCTCCCCTCGCCCGGGTTCCCGAGACCGCTCCCTCCCTGCCTGCTTGACAGGAGCCTTCCACGGAACCGACCGAGCGGGTTCAAGGAAGCAGGAGGGGCCCACCATGGTGACGTCCTCGCGGTCACGGAACACCTCCGCACTCTGGACCGGGCAGGCTCACCAGTCGCAGCCCCAGCACCTCCGGCGAGTACCGCGGCCCGAACACGTGTGGGCCCCGAACGGCCGGCGCAGACTCTACCGGAAGGGGAGGGGCGAGTGCATTTCTGAAAAACGTCCTCGGAAACTGGGCCTTCGTCTTTTTCTCCCGTGTGGGATTTCAAGCCCCAGGCGGAGGGCGTGCTTTCTCTCCGTGCTCGCCGGGTGTGGCGGGGGAGCCTGCGGCGAGAGGCTGAAATTGGCCAGGCGCTGAGAGCGAGGGTGGAGAGCTGAACCCGGCTCGCAGGCGTTCCTCGTTCCCGGCTAGTTGCGTTCCGGCCTCGAGAGCAGAGCTTGGGCATCATCTGTCCCGGCGCAGGACCCCAGAGACAGCAGCCTCTTCAGCCGAGAGGTTCTCTCCGGCGGCTCCGCATCTCGCGAACCGGTCCCGCCCTGGACGGCTGCTCCGAGACGGCCGCGCCCTAGAGCGGCAGACGGTCCTGACTCCGGCTCTTCCCTGTGCCGCATTACCGTGGGCAAGTCCTTGCCCCCACTGGGTCTTAGATTGCTCACCCGAAAAGTCCCCTTGCTCGTATTCAAGCGCCCTTCCAACGCAGTTTTTCTGTTCTTCTCTTACAGTATGAGAGTCTCTGTTTCACCTATGCTTGTTAAAATTCCATACGCAATGTATTCATTCAACAAATATTTATTGAATGCTGCTGTGTGCCAGGCCTTGGGGCTACTCCGACAGTATCACTGCCCTCCTCAGCTCACATTCGGGGTTGCGGGGTGGACATAAAAACAAATCAATAAATATTATTTCAAATAATATAAGTACTCTAAAGAAAATAAAGCCAAGGGGGTGGGCCGGAAAGTTGTTTTACACGTAGTGGTCTCTAAAATCCTCTTTTAAAAGCGATAACTGAACAGAGACTTGAATTATAAGAGAAAACTAGACATGGGAAAAAGTACCAAGCAGAGTGAACTTGAGTGTGCCTAGATGTATGTGTGCCTAGTACGTGTATTTAATCAACGAATATATCCATTGTTTAAAATAAATTGTAATCAAGAGTGTGCAGCCAGAAGATTCCTGCATCTAGGGGCAAGGCATTTTCACATGGCTTTTAAGTGGGTGCAAGTATTAATACATTTTGTGTGAACATATTCAATTAGGGTTACCCTGGAATACATACTGTGGAGAGACAGTATAGTCTAAGGACTGGGATGCTTTCTGAGAAATGCATTATTAGACAATTGTATCTACTAAAATCATAGCGTGTACTTACACAAACCTAAATGGTATAGCCTACAGCCGTATGGTATAACCTATTGCTTCTAGAGTACACACCTTAGCTGCATGCTCTAACCGCTTGCTGGGAAGCCGTCTTTCACCCACTCTACCCCATTCCCTAAGTCTGGCCCCGTGCAAATCAGCCTCCTGAGTTCTATATTACCACAAATCTATTAACCATTAAACCCTCATTCTGGCTGTTTCAGCAGTTCCTAATTGTTCTATTGATCACAAAATTCCTACCTATTCCTACCCCATTCCTAAATTTCAAATAGACAATTCAATAAACCATATATCCTGAGACTTTTATTTTTTAATTTTAGTTGGGTTTTGAAAATAAAAGACTTCATATTTTCCTCATTCAAATTCAACCCCTAAGTAATATTGATTACGGACACGTTCAAAATACACTGTATAAGTTCAAAATACATTGTAGCAAATGCAAAAATGAATTGTACAGAGTAAAATAGCAATAATGATGGCTAATATTTGGTCATACTTTAATGTGGATGTGCACCACTGTGATAGGAAAATGAATTCCCCTGCTTTTCCCCTTCAATTCGACATCCCCCCTTCATAACTGTGTAGATGATTTGGAGACATCTTAAAGATATTTTTCTGTACTTTAACAAATATACTAAGATGTGTGTATATGCCTGTGTGTTGTATGTATGTATAAGGGTTAAGTATTGATTAACATTAGGTATTGATACAATAAAAATACATGCATAATTTCTAGGGTAACCACTAAAAGAAAAGAAACAGGATACTTTGTACAAGCTACACAGAAGTAGAGAAAATAAGATAATTGGAATGATTAAAAAAATAGATAATTCAAATTAAGGAAATAAAGAAGGAAAAAGATGAAAGATTGAATAGTAAGGAAATTTTTTTTTTTAGTGGCAGTAAATTTAAATCCATAAAACAGTAGTTATGGACTAACTGCCCAAACCAAAAAATATATATGTCAGATTAGATTGAAAACATATAACTGTATCCTCCTTATATTTCCTAAAATATAAGGAAATAGAAAAATTAAAATAAAAAATGGAAGGAGATATGCTAAGCAAATACAAACTGAAAGAATGCTGGTATAGATATATTAACGTTATACAAAATAGACTTTAGGTCAACAAATATCATGCTAAATAGAAAATATCACCTTGTAAAGATAAAAGGTTTCCATTTTAAATTCATATGCATCTAGTAATTTCAACATGCCTTTTCCCATAATTAATAGTTCAAACAGATATCACCAATGACTTAGAAGACTTGACCACAACACAATTTTACTTAACAAATCTATACAGAATACTGCTGCTAGTGCTTACAAGAATATGTGTGTTTTCAAACAAGTATAGTTAACAAAATTGATCATACATCGGGTCAGAAAGCAAGTGTAAACAAAGCTGAAAGGATTGAAGGCACACAGAAATGTTCTTTGACCACTGTGTAATTAAATTAGAAATCAATAACAAGAAGATAGCTAGAGAATTTCCATATATTGAGAAATTAAGAATTATACTTCTAAATAAGTCATGGGCTAAAGAAGAAATCAAAATGGAAATTAGAAAATAGTTTGGGATGAACAATAAAAAGAATATTAAATATCCAGACTTATGGGATGCATCTGAAGTAATAATTAACTCCTTTAGTGTAAATATTAGAGCCTTAAGTATAAGTATTAGAAAAGAAGAAAGATTGAAAATTAACAAACTAAGCATCCACATGTCAAAAGGTTAGAAAACAGAAAAATAAAATATATTCAAAAAGAAGGTAGAATAGAATAAAGAGCAGAAATTATTGAAATAGAAAAAACATTTATAATTGAGGAGACCAGGAAAGCCAAAAGCTGAGTTTTTTTAATGAATAAGAAAATTGATAAATCCTTGAAGGGGATTGAGAGAAGACCCAATTAACCATATGACAATTAAAACAAGTTATATCAGTTAAGATTATGCACACATAAGAGGATATTATAACCAGATGTGTGCTATTGAATTTTTAAATGTAGAGAAAATGAACAAATTCTTAGGAAAAAAAACTATCAAAACTGACACCAAGAAATAGAAAACCTGAATAGTCCCACAATCATTTTTTAAAAAGGATTACCCAAATATCTTCCCATGTTAAAATTACAGGCCCAAATTTCTTAGATTTTATAAATACACATAAATAAGAATAGAAGAGAAATTCCTTAATATGATAAAAATGTGGATTAGAAATTGTGATAGCGGAGATCATTGTCTTATTCTTGATCTCAAAGAGCAAATTTTTTAAACCACTTTGGAAAACAGTTTGACATTATCTAGAAAATCGAAATGTGTACATCTTCTAAGACAGCAGTATCATTCCCAGGTTTATACCCTAGAAGAACTCGAGCACATGTCTCTCAGGATATATACATAAGAATAGCAGTGTTGTTCACAATGTCGGTGCTATCCATAGAAGCGTTGTTCATAATAACCCAAACTAGAAAAAAAAAAAAAAACCCTAATTTTTCATTGACAGAAGAATAGAAAAATAAAATGTGGTAAATTTTATATAGCAATGAGATGAACGAAGTATAGCTATGCTAAACAACATGGATTAATTTCAAATTGTAATGTAAAAGAAGCAATGCACAAAAAATACAGTATAAATCCATTTATTAATATATACATTTTAAAAGCAGGCAAAATCAATTATGTTACAATTACTAGAGATACTTTTCATAGGTGGCCAGCAATATTTTTTAACCTGTGTGGTGATTACCTTTGTGTTTGCTTCATAATTACTCTTTATGCTTCACATTTACATTTTATACATTTTATGTTTATATGCTATGCCTAAAATAAAATACATTAACTTTTTTAAGCCACAAATATATTACTTCATTGTCTTTTGAATCCAGTATTACTATTGTGAAGGCTCATGTTTATTTAATTTTTGTTCCTTTGTGGGTGCTGTAATTTTGTTTGAGGAATTGTTTAATAATTACTATTGTCTTTGCTCTTCTTCAATTTCACTATATGTGTCTAGGTATTGGTATTTCCTTATATATATATATATACATGTATATATATATATATCTTTGGTATTCTGTGTCCCCTTTCAGTTTCATTCTGGAGTTTATATTATCCATATATTAATAATTCTGTCTGTCCTGTATTTTAGCCTTTCTTTTATATTTTACATCTCTTTATTCATTTCTGCTGCCCCCTGGGAGGGCTCTTAATTTGATCTTCTGGTTACTATTTTGTTCTTTGATGTAATCATCTTGCTACATATTCCAAGATGATGACCTAATGTCATCTTCAGCTATCTTACTTTTAAAATAAAGTATTTATACTTGTTTTTAAAAGAAATTTCTTATCTTTTTGCTTTGTTATCAATATTCTTCCTTAATTCTTTTGAATATATATTGTGCTTGTTTATTGGTTCATCTGTTCCAATAAATCTGCTTCACGTGGCAAAATTATTTAATTTTTTAAAGCTTTCTTTTATAGTAGTTGTTCTCAGATATATAGTTTCTTTGGACCTGTAGCATCACATTTATTTCACTGATGGAATCAACTATCTTGTTCTGTAATGTGTAGTGGGGAAGTGTCAAAGACACATCCTCTCCTGTGTCCTTTCTGGAGAGTTTGCTGAGAGGGAAGGGTTAAGTCTCAGAGGCAGAGCCCTAGGGACCACAGAACCCCTGCTGACAGGAGAGGTGGAGGCGCGAATAAGCCAGGGCCTGTTCATCCTGCTTCTGTTTCTATCAGCTCCTCACTTTAGCCTAACCTTGTGCTTCTCTGCTAGTGCCTCACTACACAGGGAGGCCAGCAACCTTTCCCATTTCTAAGAAGTGCAAGAGACAAGAGCGAAAACCGCAGCCTCTCCGGGTTTTCCCAAGCTGCCAGAGACATCTCCTCTTCAGGCAGCTGCTGTGTTCCCTGCCTCCCACCCCCTCATCACTCGCCAGCTCCCTTTTCCCCAGGGGTTCTCACAGTTGCAATTTTACTTCAATCGCCAAGTTCTTCCTGTATCTGTAGTTTTTCAAGGTCGATTTTGGAGAATCCTGTGCTTATTTATCACTTATCTCTTACTTATTTTTAGGAGACCCGGTTATACTGATAAAATTAGACTTTTGTCATATATGATGTAAGTCAGTTAGTAATTTTTCTTTTGAATTATTTGTGACTTTTTTCTGGGGACTAATTGTAAAATGTGTTTCAATAGGGAGCTATTAATACTTGTTACATAAATGAGTTAGAGATGGTCCCTGTATATTAGCCCTAAGTTGTCTACTTCTTCACAGAAGGCTGGGTCTTGTTAACTCAAAAGCCTGCTGGTGGCAAACTCAAGTTTCTACACATCCAGTTGTTTTTAATAGAGCCTCAAAGGGCAGACTGTTACTCACTTGCAGCCTGCCTGCCTTTCAAATCCTGAGAGCCTGCACCCAACATGGGCTAGACATAGATACCATAGATAAGGTAGATGCTGGGACCACTGCTGCCCTAAGAGTTCTTGTCCCAGACTCCCGCCATGTAGCTGAGTGACATCACCCGGACACATAAGCCCCATCTCCAAACTCCGACTCAGATACCCTTCTCCCCACCTTCTAGGTAGTGGCCTCTGCACCCTCCCCTTCGGAAAGCATCACATTGTGAAGGGTTGCCCCCCCATGCAAATCTGTCAAAGCTCCTCCAAATAAATCATGTGCTTTTAGTGCCATCTCGTGGTCATATATTTTTCCCTGATCAGCTCCCAAATCCCTCAAACTCACTACATTAGTTAAATAATGTTACAAAAAAGTACTTGCTGTTGTTTTTAAAAATGAGTTAGATGTATTAATATATGTACCTATGTGGAAAAATATTGTAGATGTGTTAAGTGGAAAGAGCGAGTCATAAAACAGTGTGTAAAATAAATCCTATTTATAATGAAATATGGAATAAGGACATGTATATGCTCATTCATGCATAGAAAAGATCTGAAAGGACTCCCAACATACTGTTTATAGTTTATAAGATTAGGATTGAGGTGGGTAAGCTCAAGAAAGGACTTTTTACTCTAGTCTTCCACAATGTTTGAAAGTTTCAAAACGTTCAAACGTTGAGAAAAGCTGAATTTGACGGATGAGGTAGACAAAGATTGTGATGTATTAGAGATATGTTAATGCAAACAAGAAGATGGGGGTGATGATTGACATTAGGCTGCACATGTTCATTTCTTTTTTTAAGAAAGATAGCAATAAAGGGAAGCTTTGAAGTAGAAAAGGGAAATTTTGGTTATTCTTAAGATCTTTCTTAAAATTTTGTTTCAGGATAGCCTTCCTAACCATGTGTATATATAGTAGCAGGAAGAATCAATAAAAATGGAGTTTTCTGATTTTTTGTTTCCTCATTGCCATATTTAAGAGTTTTCAGCCTCATATCCTAGGTGGCTTCATGACTTTATGAATAGGTGATATGTTCTTCTAAAATGTATTGAGTTTTTGAGAGCAATGCATACTTTAGGTAAATCTTCACTGTTACGGGTTGGATTGTGCCCCCTCCCCACCCCAATTCATATGTTGAAGCCCTAACCTCATTACCTCAGAATGTGACTTTATTTGGGTCAAGGACCCAATGATCCTATAGGATCATTGCAGATATAATTAATTAAGATGAAGTTATACTGGAGAAGGGTGGGCCCCTAATCCAATATGACTCATGCCCTTATAAAAAGAAATTTGGACACAGAAATATACACAGGGATAACAATTAAGGTTATAATTATGCAGCCACAAGTCAAGTGTTATGGATTGAATTGTGTCCCTCCCAAAAGATATGTTGGAGTCCCACCCGCTAGTACCTTAGAATGTGACCTTATCTGGAGGTCTTTACAGAGGTCTTTATAGGATATTTACAGAGGTAATCAAGTTACAATGAGGTTATTCGAGTACACCCTCATCCAATATGACTGGTATCCTTATGAAATGGGGAAATTTAGACACAGAGATATGCAGAGAGCAAAGATGATGTGAAGATACAAGGAGAAGACAGCTCTCCACAAATCACGGAGACGTGAGGAACAAGTCCTTCCCTCACGACCCTCAGAAGAAACCAACCTGTTGATATGTTAAATTTTGACTTCTAACTTTCCGATCTGTGAGATGATAAATTTCTGTTGTTTCAGTCACCCGACTGTGGCACTCTGTTACAACAGACCTGGCAAGCTAATACACTCACAAAAGCATATCTGCTTCTTTCTTCACTCCTTGTTTTCAATCTTGTCAAATAATTCCACTTACTTGCATTAAATTTGATGCTTAATACTATCATTTTTAAAATTTTATGGAGCTAACAAGACAAAGGACTCTCTAGTTCAATTTTTTATTATCTGACTTCCGCACTATTGCAATAGCCTCATCTTCCCGACCTTTATTTTTTTACCCAACTCCATCTATCTTTCCCGACACTACCAAAAAAATTTTCCAAAACATTACTACAATCAAGACGCTCAGATGATGAAAAATTTTCCACTGTACTACACCATCAACCCAAAAGCAAGAGATACAAAACAAAACACCGAAACAAGCCATTTGTCTCTGTTTCAAGGCCTTTTCAAAATCTGTCTTCCTCCTTTCTCCCTCGCTGTTTCTCAGAATGGATCTTTCCTTCCTTTCAGATTAGAAATTTTCTTTTCCCACTCTTATAACTTTGTTTATTGACTTCTTATCATATTTACTCCAGCCAAAATTCTACCCATTCTACAAAGCTTTGGTCAAAATCACCTCTTCACTGACACCTTCCCGGTCACTAGTGGAGGAGATACTAGCTGAGAGGAAGCACTTTTTCTCTGCCCTGCTAGTATTCTTGGCAGCCATCAGCAGTCACTGTAATCATGTGTGTATCTACCTTGTTCTTCCCTGTTAGATTTCAGTCCAGTCTGGAGGGCAAGAATCATCTTTGACTCCTCTGTAGAGCGTTACATAAGATTGTTATCTGTCAAGTATGCAATAAAGAAATGAGTAAATTATTACTATTTAATGAAAAAAAATATGCCTTGGCTCTAAAGCATGTAAAGTATTGCTTTGAAGATAAACTGTTTGGGACTTGAAAATACTATAAATAAATAATGTTCCTTGATTATTTGTCTACACAGCACAGCCAAAAGTTAAATATTAAATTAATATGCAGATTAATGGAGATTAACATGCAGATTATGACTTGTCCACCAACATTGGTTCCTCCATTTGTCTTAGTATTATAACCTCCTACATGAAGTTTTAGCAGAGCAATTACCATACTGCTTCATTTCCTAATCTCTCTTAATGTTGAATGTGGCTAGGCAAGTGAGTTCTCAGCAATGGAAAATGAGAAGTGAAGTTTACAATTTCTGGGTCACTTTCTAAAAGAGAAATATATTGCTCCTTTCCTTCTATTTTTGTTTTTTTCTGTGGTGAGGCAAGTGGACAAGATGGTTTCTGGCTTCAACTTTGCAGATGAAGGCAACACCTGAGCCAATGATGAGGAACAAGACAGGAAGACTCTGGAACCCTATAAAACCCTGTTGAGCAGAACTGCCAGACAAGCCAGGACCTCCCACCATTCTCTGAACATTTAGGAGAAATAACGAGAAATAGACATGAAGGAGAAATAAGCTAAATTTTGCTTGAGCCACTTCCTTTATTTTATTTTATATATTTTTGTCATTTCGTTAAGGCAGCCACATAGTCTGAAACATATACTACAGTACAGAATAAAAATTACACATTTATTCTGAGCAAAGATGCTGAAATGACCTTCTCCAGGCATCATTCTCAATAGTTGCTTTGATTTATTTGATTGAATTTCAATACAGCACAGTAGCTAGTGTTTATAATACGACTATTAGTCATCGAAGCAAAGGTTAATGTTCCATATACTTTTTATAAGAAGAAAAGTAGTTATTTGATATGTTTTGGAGAGCTTAATGTAAGATCATTCAAATGCAAAAGGTTTTTGTGTTTATCAGAGCCCTAGTAAATCTCTCTGAAAAATTTAAACATAGTGGAATTTTTTGATAGTTCTTAACAATTGAGAATTCAATAGACCACACTTTGGGGCTGTCTTTTAAAATTGATGCCAGAAAGTTAATACTTGGTGTAGTTAGGAATCCCAATCTCCAAAGTCTTCTAGAGTCAGAGTGGCAATGAAAACGTTTGAGTCAGAGGGGTCTTGGACATAAAAAGTAGTGCCGGTTGTGCTGTAATTATCTGAAGAATATATGCTCGATATAAAGTATAAACATTCAAAATTTTTCTTTTTGTTTTTAGACAACATCTTACTATGTTGCTCAGGCTGGTCTCAAACTGCTGGGCTCTAGCCTCCCAAGTAGATGTAATTATAGGCATGCACCACCATGTCCACCTTTTTAAATATTGTTATGAGGTTACGGAAGAGTAACTGGAATGAAATTTTCCCTCCAGCTAGAAAACTAGCAAAACTATACAAAGCAACAGTTTGCATAAGTAGGAAAACAGACAGCACAGGACTATGATCTCTGAAAGAGAGAAAATATGTCATTTTACTGACTTTCTCCCTGGAGACACTTCCCAGACAGTGCTGCAGGGAAGGACATCTGACACAGCCCATTGTAATCTTGTGGAGATGAGGGAACAGAGATTGGAGCTCAGGAAGGCTATGTTGGCTAATATTTTGAAGATACAATACTCACAAGGAGAAAACAGCCTGGACAAAGATCTCCAGAAACCTTTAAAGGGATATCCTTGCATGAGGTAAACCTCCACAAGGCCAGACAAATGACACCTTGGAATTGATAATACCCAAACAGTTACCAGAGCTCACATAGCGTTGAGACACATTTGAATCCTGACCAATCCGAGTAGTGGGGCCTGGTTGAACACTCAGGGCATTCAGTGGAGATTCTGGAGAGGTTATGTTTTTGCAGTGAAGTTAAACTAACACCAGAGTAAAGCATACTCTAGATTTGCCTTAATAGACTTAAAATTCTTAAAAGGACCAAGCTTCCTGCCAGAACAAAGTCTAACACCCTTTAAAAGAATACAACAAAATAAAATTCAGCATCCCCAAATAATTTCAAACATTTAATTTTAAAAAAATTATTCGATATCTTGTAAAGCCAGACATTCTCAAAACTCATTATCAGAAGAAAAATCAATCAATAAAAGCAGACTAAAAAGACAGAAATAATAGACATAGCAGATAGGACTTTAAAATAGGCTAGAAGAATCAAAAGAATAATATTATGAGTAGAGAAAGATATAAAAAAGAACCAAGTGAACTTCTAGTTACAGAAAATACAATATTTTAAATAAAAAATTCAATGGCTGGTATTCATAGCATATTAGACACTGGAGAAGAAAAGATCATTGAGCTCGAAGACATAGCAATATAAACCCTCCAAACAGAAACTCAGGAGGGGTAAGATTAAAAAAGAAAAAAGGAAATACAGCCTGAGAGACAGAAAGCAAGTCAGTGGGACCTAGTGTGGAGAACAACTGAATGTGAAAAGCGTAAGGGAATGTTTGGAATGATAGAAATATTAAAATTATATTTTGATTTTGGTGATAAACATTTGCCAAAATTTATTAATTTGTTGATTAAACAGATTAATGTTAGTAATGTTATTTTTTGTAACTTGTAACTCAATAAATCTGATAAAATCCTGCCCTAGCCAAAATAAAAGCTCAGCTGAGGGCTGGATTTGGCCTGTGAGTGGGAGAGTATTGGAAGAGACATGGCACAAGTACTAATCCAATGTTTAATACATGCAATAATAGTGTCTAGTAAAAATCGTTTATAGAATGAATTAAAATGTCTTATCCATATATTTAAAGTTGATTATACTGACTTACAATCAGAAATATATATAGGTCTAATACTTTGAAGTTTTTAAAATTAATAGCTACCATTAGTTTTTATTATCTTTTGTTTTCAAAAGTAACAGATTTTTGTAGTGATTTATTTCAAGCTTATTATCTGGGCAAGGAGAGAGGAATTTTCTCCACAAATATAACTGGTCTATATGAGAAGGTATCCAGCAATATTGTTTTCAAATTTGCATCATCCTCAACCAACTCAGCCAGACAACAGATAGATATGATTAAGTATTTGAGGTTTTCTTCTACGGCATACCCATGCCCCAAGTCTAAAAATTTTAGTGTTTCAAGAGGTAATCAGTATAACAATAACAACAAAATAACAACTACAATTAAACAGAAAGAGGCAAAGCTGTAGATGCGTGGGTGCAGCCAGGCATCCAGAATAAAAGCACGGAGCAACCTATACTTCCTAGTGCTCCTTCTCTTCTACGCTGATTATTACTTCTTTTTTCCTGATCACTAGAGCTATACAAACTTGTTTAAGGGATTCATTTTGCTATGTTAGAAATGCTTTTAGTTGCAGATTATAGAAATTCACCCCAGATAGGGACATTTCATGTTTTCTTAACAAGAAGTCTGGAAGAATCTGGACTCAAGGCTGGTTGTGGATCTAAAAAGTTATGAAGGATTCAAACAATGTATCCCTCTATTCCACCATACTAAGCATGTTAACTTCCATTCTAAGGCTTTTTGTATTATAGCAACAAGATGGCTGCGGTGGCTCCAACATCACATGCTCTGGTGGTGGTGGCGGTGGTAATAGGGGAGACCAAAAGGAGACGCCACAGTTCTCTTTTTACCTACTCCTGTTCACCAGGAAGAAAATCATTTATAAAAATTGTTCCCACCCAAAGCAGAATTCCGCTTACATCTTACTGGCCAGAACTAGGACACATGCTGATCCCTATTCCTAGCAAAGAGGAATGGTATTGTGATGTTGGTCTTAGATCAATTATGATTATGCCCTGGGACTGGGAGGTAGATCAAGTTTCCTAAATATGTTGCTGCCTCTGTCTTCTCCCTCTCCACTCCTCACCCCAAAATAAGGACTATAGAAAAAGTAGGATAAGCTATCACAACATCTCCCATAATTTTCAAAACAATTATCCAGGAAGATAAAGCACATTTTTTTCCAGGAAATTAATTGCCTTACATAAGAATCTTATTCTCACTTTCTCCATACTTCGCCCACTAAGCCAATTAAATTTAAACAATGGAAGCAAGAGATGAATGCAACATTTGTGTCTTTTATATAATTCCATTTTCACAAAACTCAAAAGTTTAGGTAAGATACTAATATAAGTAAAACTTCAATGTTTCCAACCTCTAAATATTATTCACCATCACATAGTGAAATACATACTTTTACAAATTGTTGCAGACTTCCTGAGTAATCAGTAACTGTGTGCTCTTTCTTCACTGTAGCCCAGCAGAAATTGCACTTATCAATTCCTGCTGTTTATATTGTTCCCTCCATAGCTACTTGTATTAGTGATCTTGCTAGGTGTTATTTTCATTTGCAGTACACATTACAATAAATACTTTTCTATCAGAACAAATTAGGGTGAAAGAATTTAAACAAAAATAAAACAAAAAAATGTTGTTTTTAAACAGACTTTAAATCAGGGATCAAAATTGGCAGACTGAAGGTAAGTTTTATTTGTACAACGAAACGTTTACAAGTTTTTGAATTTTGAGTGTCTTTAGATGAGCTTATATTCTCCAGTTTGCCATAGGCCCCTCCAGTCCTCTTTTATTATACCTGACATTTATGCACTCATAATACCTCCAGTAGGCACCTGAATTTGCCAATCCCTGCTTCATGTGGATAAACCAAAATTAATAAATAAATAATTTTTCCCTATTTGCAGAAAAATTTCCTGGCTTATAAAATGATCTGTAAATGAATAATGAATTCTCCCAAGACAACTACATTTCTGGCATGCTGACTTAAAATTTTTGGCTGGCCTTTTGTAAATAATAGCCATTTTTAAATAGGGGAGATAGAAGGTGGTATCATGTCTTTGTTGATTTATTTGACTAAATTGTGTTCACACACACAATGGGTGATTTTGCATTAAAAAATTTTGCATACTTTATACAAGGTGAATATTCCTTATTTGAAGTGTTTGGGACCATATTTTTTGTTTACTTTGTATTTTGGAATATTGGCAGTATACTTACCAGTTGAGCATCCCAAATTCAAAAATCCAAAATGCTCCAATGAGCATTTCCTTTGTTTAACATGTTGGCACTCAAAAAGTTTCATATTTTGGAGCTTTTGAGTTTCAAATTTTCAGATTTGGGATGTTCAAGCTGTATTTATATAGTTTCAGTTGTATACCTTAAAATATATTTTAGAGGACTAAAATGCTTAAAGAAAACAATTATTAATAATCGATATGTATATAACTTTCCAGACATACCTTTAAAAATTAGAGTACTTTATACATAAATATTTTACAAATAATTTATCAAATATAATTTTCTACATAGTATAAAGAATCCACACAATCTCATAGAATGGCAGAGGGAAATTCACACTCACTATCCAGGGTATTAAATATCTAAGACCACATTCTTTTCTTAACAAAATTGACCTTTAATAGTGTTAAAAGTTTTCTATTTAATACTTTAGGAAATGGTGCAATACTTTAAATGAAGTGAAGAATTTGGGAACTTGGAAAGAAACATTAAGTAGTTCTTATTTCTCCATCTTTTTTTCAATGTGAACATTGACTCATAGATCATTTTTACACTATCATGTTCACCAGTAGTGTGGATTTATTAGAGCTCTCTTTAGCCAAAATAACAGTCAACTATCTGTGATTATATTAACTGCTTTTCTGTCAGTCTCTAGCAGTTTGCCGTTGTGACACTATCACTTTTTTTCTCTAATTCTCATCTTCTTTATTCCAAGTCCTACTCTAACCTCCTTGTATTTTCTCTTCCTTTATTTGTCTAAAAAGATAAGCAAACGTTACTCTGCAAGGGGAGTGATGAATATAAAGCTAACCTCTTAAGGACCTGTCCAACTCCAACATGGCTTCAGCAAGTCTTAAAATCTTGTTAGTGTCATACCATTACCATTTACTCTAATATGTGTCCTTAAAAATTAAAACGCTACAACTAGTTGAAATAAAAAATAATATTTAAAATATTTTTCTAAGATTTAATGCAAGAGACAATACATACAAAGAATAACAACACTCCCTGGATTAGTTGTTTACAATTCTGACTGAACATTGAAATCGTCTGGGGCAGACTTAAAAATTACTAATGCCTAGAACCATTGCCCAGAAATTCTGATTTAATCAGTTTGGAGTGCAAACTGAACATGAGATTTTTTAAAAATTCCCCAGATGATTCTAAAGTACAACTAGTGTTGAGAACCACTGGTCTATCTTCAGATTATCTGTTCTTAACCTTGACATACATTAGAATCAATGGATGCACTTTAAAAATAGTTTCTGAGACTCTAGTTTCAGAAATTAAAGTTCAATTTGTCTGGGGTGGAACCCAGGCATTGATATTTTTGTTAAAAGTGTCTGGATTTTAATGTAAAGCCAAGATTAAGAATTATTACTCAAGAACCAAGATGTTTAACATTTCGGTCCGGGACAATATACATACTGTCATTGTGTTTTTGTTTTTGTTAATGACAAGCTATAACCTTTGCTAGAAGAATTCAATGGCACAAAATCAGTTTTATAACTAAAGTAAATTAATTTTGTTTTAAAAGTTATTTGCAGTAATGATCATTAGAAGATAAACTGAGGTACATTAAAATATTGAAGAGTTTGAGCATTCAGTGATTCATGAATTAGCAGCTTCTGCTGAAGGAGCCCAAGAAGAAGGCTTACATATTTTCTCTGCCTTGCTTCCAAGGTTAAAGTGGAGCAATCGACTTATTTGGGTTATTTCAGTGGAAAGTCCTAGTTCATAGTTAGTTGCTGGTTGGTTAAGCTTAAGTTTTCATTTTATCATTTCCACTGAGTTGGGTTTCCCTTTGCTTAGGTAGGAACCCAGGGAGCTGAAGCTGCCTCAGCCTAACGGTTCTAATTAATTATTTTAACACAATACTTTAGGATACACTTAGAAAAATTGAAGTTTTAGATATGCTGCCTCTGAGTGGTTTTAGATTTGTTCTTCCTGTAAAGTTTGGTCAAATTATTGTATTTCTGTTTATAAGTCTAAGGTTCAGAATTTTTAGTTGCTCTGAGAAAGTCTTTGTGGAGACTAGAGTCATCATATTGGGTAGAATGAAAGTGACTTTGGATCTTTTTTTATTAACATTCTGATATAAAAGAGTGAAGACGTCTCATGTAAGTATGTATTCCGAATACAGTATTAATGCACACAAAATTACAATCTCAGAAATAGTTTCCTATAATGTAAGAATATAAAAATGTCCCTTTTTGAATTTGTAACACAAGGAAAGGTATACAAATTTAATTATTTTTTAACAACGCTGAATACACAAATGACAGAGTAAATATTAAAAATCCACTCAGTCGCGGATGGAGGGAGGAAGGACCGGCGGCCCGCGGACGAACACAGAGCGAGCGGGCTTGCAAGCGGCCCCGCCCCCTGCCCGTCCTTCCGCTCCGGAGTCTGGCCACGAAGCCCAGAGCGCATGCGCACCCGATCCTCCCTTCGCTGAGCTCGTTTCTCTTGGGCGAGTGCGCGGTGGTCACGTGACAGAGCCGCTGAGGGGCGCCCGGGAGGCTTCGCGCTGCGGAACCGACAACAGTGCCGCCATGGCAGACGCCCAGCTGGATGCGGAAACCGTGCAGGTGCTGCGAGACGCGGCTAACCGCCTGCGGGTCCATTCTATCAGGGCCACGTGTGCCTCCAGCTCCGGCCACCCCACGTCGTGCTGCAGCGCCGCGGAGATCATGTCCGTCCTCTTCTTCCACACGATGAGGTATAAAGAAACCGACCCACAACACCCCGACAACGACCGATTTGTGCTCTCCAAGGGCCACGCTGCCCCCGTGCTCTATGCTGCCTGGGCAGAGGTGGGTGACATCAGTGAGTCCGACTTGCTGAGCTTGAGAACAATTCACTGCGACTTGGAAGGACATCCCACCCCTCGGCTGCGGTTTGTTGACGTGGCAACAGGATCCCTTGGGCAGGGATTAGGCGCAGCGTGTGGAATGGCTTATACCGGCAAGTACTTCGACAAGGCCAGCTACCGCGTGTTCTGCCTTATGGGCGACGGCGAGGCCTCAGAAGGCTCTGTCTGGGAAGCTTTGGCCTTTGCGTCCCACTACAAATTGGACAATCTCGTGGCAGTCTTCGACGTGAACCGCTTGGGACAGAGTGGTACCGCAGCCCTTGAGCACTGCACAGACATCTATCAGAATCGCTGTGAAGCCTTTGGTTGGAACACTTACTTTGTGGATGGCCATGATGTGGAAGCATTGTGCCAAGCCTTTTGGCAGGCAACACAAGTGAAGAACAAGCCTACTGCTATTGTTGCCAAGACCTTCAAGGGTCGAGGTATTCCAAATATCGAGGATGCAGAAAATTGGCATGGAAAGCCACTGCCGAAAGAAAGAGCAGATGCAATTATCAAATTAATTGAAAGTCAGATACAGACCAATGGGAATCCCATTTCGAAACCCCCTGTGGAGGACTCACCTCAAATTAGCATCACCAATATAAAAATGACCTCTCCACCTGCTTACAAAGTTGGTGACAAGATAGCTACTCGGAAAGCATGTGGCTTGGCTCTGGCTAAACTGGGTCGTGAAAATGAAAGAGTTATTGTTCTGGATAGTGATACAAAGAACTCCACCTTTTCTGAGATATTCAAAAAAGAACACCCTGAGCGCTTCATAGAGTGTTTCATTGCTGAGCAAAACATGGTAAGCGTGGCAGTGGGCTGTGCCACACGTGGTCGAACCATTGTTTTTGCTAGTACTTTTGCTGCCTTTTTCACCCGAGCATTTGATCAGATCCGAATGGGAGCCATCTCTCAAACCCATATCAACCTTATTGGTTCCCACTGTGGAGTATCCATTGGTGAAGATGGACCCTCCCAGATGGCCCTAGAGGATCTAGCCATGTTCCGAAGCATTCCCAATTGCACTATTTTCTATCCGAGTGATGCCCTTTCGACAGAGCATGCTGTTTATCTAGCTGCCAATACCAAAGGAATGTGTTTCATTCGGACCAGCCGACCAGAAACTGAAGTTATTTATACCCCACAAGAAAATTTTGAGATTGGACAGGCCAAAGTGGTCCGCCACAGTGACAATGACAAGGTCACAGTTGTTGGAGCTGGAATTACTCTACACGAAGCCTTAGCAGCTGCTGACAATCTTTCTCAACAAGGTATTTCTATCCGTGTCATTGACCCATTTACTATTAAACCCCTGGATGCTGCCACTATCATCTCCAGTGCAAAAGCCACAGGTGGCCGAGTTATCACAGTGGAGGACCACTACAGAGAAGGTGGCATTGGAGAAGCTGTATGCGCAGCTGTCTCCAGGGAGCCTGACATCCTTGTTCATCAGCTGGCAGTGTCAGGAGTGCCTCGAAGTGGGAAACCTAGTGAACTGCTGGATATGTTTGGAATCAGTGCCAGACACATCATAGCGACTGTAAAATATACTTTAATGAACTAAAATAAGCTCATTTCTTAAAAAGTCCAACCTGTTGGCTTTGGTCTTAAAGCACTAGTATGTTTATATTAAGTTCATGCTTGTTACAAAAACCATCATTTTATATTTATACGGTTGTGCTTTTTTTCCTTTAAAGCAAAGCCATTTAACACCTTGCTTCATTCTTAATTGAGAAATTCAAGTTTACCTTTCTATTAATCTGTGACTGTATACACACATGTCACTCTCAATCATTAAAGTGGGTTGTAAGATTTTAAGTTACATAATAGGAAATAAAACAACCACCTCATACAAAGCTTTCTGATAAGGCTACAAATAATAGACTGAGCTGGGGATCAATGTAGAGATAACTTTATTAAATGGCTATGATTTCCTTGTAAGTTAAGAAAGTGTAAATTAAATTGTAGACTTCAATAGCCCAGGTTTTAAAGCAAATTTGTGTTCTCATATAATGCTATTCTGCACCTACAGTTTTCCGGGTAATATTTGACTGCAGTTGCCTTGGAATTTCCTCTGAAGTTTCCTTTCATCTTCTCTCTGCAGTTTAGAGGCTGTGGGGCAGCAGTGAAAGCCCTTACAATGTACCACACTGCTGGTGGTGACTGTTATGTGAAAACATAACACTGTAGTTTGCACGCTACGCACACTGTTTTGTGAAGATTCAGAAATGTTTATTTTTTTCGGTGACCAAAACAGATTGCTAACCTGATTATATTCATCTACTAAGGATACTAAAGTCAGAGTAATAAAGTATTTAAAAACCAGCTGCTTTGTTTAGTTTATGCCATGTATGTGGAATTTGGTTTCTCCCTGATAAAACCCTAAATAAGGAAGAAGCTTATATCTACATAGAAGCAGAGAGAGGCATGTCCCCCAACAGCAAACTTGGAAAAAGGCTGGAGCTGGAGATAAATCACTAGAGAATGACACATGAACTAGAAAGCCATTCTTTAGCATACACACCTTATTTTTAGCTGAGAGCATAAATTGTATGCTTGGAATACAAGAAAGAAGTACCAGTCAGGTAAGTTAAAAATGGACTCAAGTTTCCAAACTAAATAAAAATTCCTCAGAGTGTGTCTATGTCAGGTAATTAGTTTCTTATTTTTATGACCCTCATTAAGTGTCCTCATTAAGTTCTTTGGAGGCATAACCAATTTGTCTTGGCAATTGTCATCTTAGAATGTGTGATAGAAACCAAAAAATACTAACCTGGGGATCAGAGAAACCAGGGCCTACTCATTCTGCTACTGTTTTTTTTTTTTTTTTTATTTTCCTCTGAGCTGTTTTCCTCTTTTGAAAAATGAACAGGATAATTGCTGTTTTTCATAAGATTTAAAAGTTATTTGTAAAAATAAAAACAGTTCATATAGGATCATTGTAGAAATTTAGAAAATGCAAAGGAGCAAAAATTACCTCGCATGTGGCAACAACAACGAAAAATCCATTCAATTGCATTTATTAGCATGTCATCTGTAACTGTGGGTCTCCTAATATAGTCATTCAAATCTAGTGACATCAACCAAATATTTCATCTAATAAATAATGAGTCTCCATCCTTACATCTTTCATAGCTTAGCAAGAGATAACACTGATTGAGAAACGTAAAATGGATAAAATACACAAAATTGCTTGTCATAATTTGGGTGTGCATTACTGGGTATGCATAAAAGTCTTCAGCCTTTATTACATGAATGTGGGCGTATGAAAGGGTCTGTTTCCAACCAAATATGCATGAACACACCTTTAATGATGGCAGTAGATCAGAGATTATTTTTAATGCCTAAAGGAACCTCAGAGACCACTAGAAATTATATCTTTTGTAGGAGAGTGAGGAAGCCTTTAGAATCCTGCAAACTTTCTGTTCCCCAAGTTAACAACCAGTGGCTATCAGCTTCAGAGAGAATAAATAGCAGGTGAGATTTATGTCTACAGTTCTTCAAGTAAGATGGACTAATACCCAATTTTGATATACTGAATGTTCTTTACCCTTGAATTTATGCTGAGATCTTTTAAGTGTCCATGGAAATCTTGGGAAAGAATGATCCTGATGCTAACTGATGCTGCTGATGCAAATTCTTGGCTTCTGAAGCTTGTGGAGATGTAGTTTTGATGAACAACACGATCAGTAGTTTAACTTTGGACTTCTGTTCATTGTTTTGCCTTGAAGAAGGTCTATTATTAATAGATTATCAAGAGAGCTGGATGATATTCCGCAGACCACCAGCAGCTGCCCTACTGGTTGCATCAGTAATGCTTGCAGGCGGTCATCTGAGAATGACACCAGTCATTCAGGTGGTAAATGGCTCCCAGGTCATTTGATTTCTGTGACTCTCAGAGATAGTAAAGGAATCAGGACAGTGGTATTTTATTTTCTTATTTAAAACATCAGTAGCTCTTATGCTACTTGGAAGTTCAATTGAGGGCTCTGCTTAGGGAAAAAAATTAATTTTTTAAAGAAAAAGTAAAAGGTTCAATGTTTCTGATTTTAAAATTATGTAACAGTAATATGAAGTACTGATTCAGTTTTAGTTATCCTGAAATTTACTGAATTGTGCAGGAATTATTAAATTCTCCAGGGCCCAATCAGAAAGGGCCTACTTTTGGAGTTTGAGACGTATTGAGCTGTTTTTGTGGCCTTTGCTATTGTGATATGTAAGAGAGGTCCTGGGACATTGTGACAGGAAGGAAGTGTGTACTCTCTCCTCCATCTTTCCCATGGGAGGGGGAGGAGGCACTGAACTAAATCCCTGCGCTGACATTGGTGGGGAGGGGTTCCCTAACAGAGTCGCTCACAAGGTTTGGGGTTAACTGCAGGAAGGGGAGGTAGGTGTTTCACTGCAAGATTGGATGTTGATTTAGACATGGGGTTGCCTGCCTGACCATAGAGTTACAAGAGAAGACTGGCTAACACAAGTAGCAGGCAAAATCTACACACACCCCCCCAGCCCCGACTAGTTTCGGTATGACCATAAGCTAAGAATGACTTTTACATTTTGAAATGATTGAAAAAATTAGAAGAAGAGTACTATTTTGTGACATGAAGTTATATGAAATTCAGATTTCAGTGTCCATGAATAAAGCATTATGGAACACTCATACACGTTCAGTTGTCTGTTGTCTGTCCTGGAGCTACAATACTAGAGTTGAGTAGTTGACAGACACCGTATGATATATGTATGCAAAGCCTAAAATAATTTACTATCTGACTTTTTACAGTAAAAGTTTGCAAACTCTGGGGTAAAGCATTGTCGAGAGGTAAGGGTGACAGTATAACCATGTGAAGAGTGTAAGGACTGAACCTTTGAGGTCCAGGCCTCAAGACCACCTCTATATTTGACGACAAAGTGTTAACAGGATCGGAGGTTGCAGCTTGCCAGAGGCCATCACACTGAGCAGTAAAGAGGTCCCCCCTCAGAAATTCTGTGTGATGTCTGCAATTTGGGAACAATAGAAAGGTGTAATCTCCCCCAGAAAGGGACTGCCAACTGTGATAATAGCTACTTACTATTAAATCACTCAGTGAAGAACAGTTGGCCCTAACCCTTGCTGAGTTTATAGATCAGCAGTGATGTTCAACAGAGAGGGGATAGTAGTCTATTCAGGGAAACTATTGGGAAGAAGGATAGAGAAAATCTGCGAGACAAAAGACTGCCCTTCTCAACTCTGACTGAAGCATCTGTGAGAGAGGGAGAGCTTGGAGATTGTAGCTTTAAAAAATGTGTGGCTGTTTTAGTATAATGAAGCTGTTTTAATAACTGAAAATGACTGATAGTGTTATGAATTTAGAGATGACATTAAGGGTGATTTATATATAATGGATGGGCTAAAGGGAGTTTTGACAGAATACAGATGATAGCAGTTAGTGGGGAAAATAAACCCATTTTGTGATTACATATGCCAGAATTGAGTCACTGCAATCACACTGGTTATAATAATGCTAAGAAGAAGAAACGTAATCTTGGTACAATATTTTTATCTATGATAAACTCAATACTTATAATATTGAAATATTTTTGTAACTAGTACGTTGAATAAAAATGATTCATGATAAGATTAAAACAAAACTTTATTTTTGTTTCCCTCTTTCCCTTTAAAAAGTATTCAATGAGCAAAATTAATGTGGCTCTGAATGGAAAGTTGGACAGATCCCATGATTTTCTCATTCACCCTCAGGTAACAGAGAGCCCTATCGTTACTTAAAGCCACAAAAATCCAATCTGGATTCAGTGATGAAGATGTGTTCAGCTGAATGTATTAAGCAGTGCTTAGTGTTCAGTAAAATTAAGACTTCGTTCTAGTTTACCCAAGCAGAGGGCTGTAGTTGGCAGCTGCGTACCCTCAGGAAACGGTGCCTAGGTACCTTCAGTTTCCTGTCCTTTTTCCTTTCTCCAATCCTCTCTAAATTGCTAGCTGGAGTTTTAGAACAAAAAGGAGTGAGAGTGGGGGACAGAAGAGAAGCCACTCTTATTTGACTGGGACACTGTATGTTCCCAGAGTTTGGAAGGTGGTTTAAGCTGATTCATCTTTGTACTTATATCTTTATTTCACATGTGCAAGTATTTCTGAAATTTAGAGAACCTCAGTATGATGCATACATTAGAATAAATGCAAGCTGTTAGACCAAAATCTGACAAACATATAAACACAAACATTTATTTGCAAGAGGGCAAAAAAGCAACTGTGCAATGTGTTGTCAGCTCAGGTAAGTCCCCACTCTCTATTGTCAGGCTCTTTGGCAAACACAGTGGATAAACATTTGCTCCAAGATAGACATGAGTAGAATTCGTACAATTCAAAATTATGCAACAGCCAGTATGGCATGGGCGCCTACCACTGAGAATGAATGCTGACCTAATCAGAAGTTTCTCTGCCTGTAAAGAACAAAGAGGACTGTCCTATAATGTACCCACTGATTATCAGTTCTGGAATCAGTGATAGTCTGAAAGGAGAAATAGCCAACCATTTAGCTGGGTCAGGATTACTCTATAAAGTGGAAGACACAGGTCTACACAGAGCTCCAGACCTGGAGGGGTCGATCCTTTAAAACTGCGGTTCCCAACACCTCCCGGTATCCCCACCACTCCGGCCTCAGACTGGTACCAGCCAGCAGCCAGCGGCCTTTTAGGAACCAGGCTGCACAGCAGGAGGTGAGTGGTGGGCGGGAGAGGAAGCTTCATCTGTATTCACAGCCGCCGCCCAGCACTCGCATCACCGCCTGGGCTCCGCCTCCATCCCCCACCCCCACCCCATCCATGGAAAAATTGTCTTCCATGAAACTGGTCCCTGGTGCCAAAAAGGTTGGGGACCGCTGCTCTAAAATAGACCCTGGGTTTTCCAGATTCTTTTATCTCATGCTTTCAAAGGGAGAGTGATATGCATGTAATTTCTAGTCAAACTCGTATCATGAACACAATGTATTTCCCCAGTGAAAAATTATTTTGATGAATGTTGATTAACAAACTCTCTGTATTATGGAATACAGGTTAATAATTTCAAAAGTGAACTAAATGTGCTAAGGATGTGGATGAAAACTGATGTACATGCATATATATGCACACATATTCATGAGTGTGTGATACTACTTAAAAGTGTTTTAAAGAAAATTACTACATGAATGATAAATACTACTATATTCTTATTTTACAAATGAAGAAGCTAAAGTGGGTAAAAGTATCAATTAACCAAACTTGCAAATTTCTAATAAATTAGTTTGACTTATATATAAGCTGGGTGGATGGGATGGCTTTTTAATGTATTTAACATATATCATATATTTGACATTAATTCCTTAACTAAAAAGTAGATGCGATCAGAATAGTTCAGGAGGCGATGTTTAGTGCAGGTGAAAAGAAGAAATAAAAATATAGCTTTTAGAGATTTAGGCATAGATTACTGTATATCTCAGTAATTTTCAGAAAATAGCTAACTTGGTCCAAAGGTAATTCCCCATTCTGCTGTCAGTCGTTCTGTGTATAAATGGGAGCTTTGATACGTTGGTGGTGCTATAGAAACAGAGCAGGAACTGACCATAAGGAGTCAAATATCTGTAAGACTGAGAGAAAAATCAAATCTGAGACACCAGCCTAGCAGCATCTAGTACCCAGGGAAGTTTCCACTATTGTTTCTTAAATATACAGATAACATTGTCTCCTGAACTGATAAGAGGAGATCAGGTACATGTGCATTGGCTTGACTCGTGCTAAGGTGGCAGAATAAACCTGTGCTTGCTTCTGTCTGCTTCTTATTTTCCCAGAAATTGGTCACACTGGTAAAGCTGGGACCACATTGTTGCTATTTTGTTGCATTTTTTCTGTATAAAGTTAGTATTTATACTTAATAAAGAAATCTATTTAAATGGGAAACATAATTCAGGGGAAATCAAATATAAGTGAGGTAAAGAGGTATAATAGAATTTAGAAACATGTTTTAGAAACAAATAGATTTCTTCCTGAGAGTAAGTTTCCTCATATGTAAAGATGGGGATAATAATAAAACACACATTTCAAGATTATTTTTAGAATTATGTGAGATACATAATTTTAAATTCAACATTCTAGCTACGTGATCTTGGCAAGTTAGGAATATATAACCTCTGGAATGTTCAAGACTTATTATTACTAAAAACATTTTCAGTCTTCTCATTAAGAGAAAGTAAGCTGGTAAAGACTCTCATTCACTTTTGCCCACAGTATGAAATTAAACTTTGCATGATAAGACACAGGAAGTTAAAAAGTCTATATTTATTTCTCAAAGATCAATAGATTGTTTTATTTTTTTCCCCTACTATTTGTTTAGATTCGAAGGAGACATGTTTTTTTGATGTATGACAAAATTCCTGTGTAATGCACAGGTATGTGCATTTTTTTTCATTTGAGTGTAAGATTCCCACGTGTTCTCACTGATACACTGTTTTTTTGTTTGCTTGTCACTGATATTCCTGATTATCTCTAATGGTGTATGTTTCCACCATGTCCTTACTAGATTTAGATTAACCTAACTTCAGTATATTGAGGGTTCTATAACATAAACAGTACATTTAAAAGACAATATTTAGTATTCCTATTGTAAACCTTACATTTACTTTTGGCTCAATAATTTCTCTTATTTTTGATGCTAATTTCCAAAAATTAGATAAAAACTGCTCTCTTAATAGCAGAAACCTTAAATGCAGGTGCAGGGCAAAATGTACCAGTATTGCAATCTAGGCCAGTGTAGGGCATGGTGCCCTGAACTTTAGAGAACCCACTTCTTTTAGTCAGAATTAATTCATTCCTCTCCAATTGGTATGTCATATGCTTTTTTGGTATGTCATATTCCATATCCAATGGAATTGAATATATTTAAAAAGCATATAACAATTTTATTGTAAAAGACCATATCAATAATATGACAGAAGCTACAGCCTTAAAATAATAACTTAAAATTCTATAGAACTTTACATTTTATGAGAGTATGTAAGTAAAATATTTTCAGATCACTGGTTTAATTTGTCGGGGGCCCATCTGTACTAGGGAGAGATGGTGAATTGCTGCCTTGAGGAATGAATCCAGCCCATGAAGGGCATCCTATTCTAGCAACAAAGTTTTTCTTTCTTTTTTTCTAACATTGAATTTGAATTGAAACACCTGTAGACAATTGCATTTCCTCTGTATCCTTTCCATTGTCCTTGCCTACTTTCTTAAATCTGTTTTACAAGCCTTTTTTGTGTGCCAGGCTCATGAAAGCATTTTAATTTGCTATTCAAGTGGCAATTTTTAAGGACAGCATATGGATATTGAGTAAATAGCTTCTTTCACAACAAAAGTATAAGCTGTATTTGTAAGAAAGTTTAAAATTTTGCTGAAGCACAGAAAGCAAGACCTGAATAGATATCAAGACACATCAACTTCCAGGATGGAAAGGCTCAAAAATCATAAAAATGTCAATTCTTCTCAAATTAACATAGAATGAGTCAGACAGAATGCCAAAAGTGTGTGTGGAGTGCTTAAGGAGGGGTAGGGCGGTTAGGAGAAAACAGCTTGTTCTAAAGTTTATATAATAAAATAGATGTTTGAACATTGGCAAGACATTTTGAAAACAAAAATTAACTAGGACTGACTACATAATGAGAGCCGAATGCAAAAATAAAAGTGCAAAACCCTTTGTTAAAAAAGTACTAAGAATTTCATGTCATCAGCAACAGAGAATTAAACCAAGTGCAGAACTCAGTACTACAGCACAGTTTGCATGTGGATGAAGCAGATCAGATCATGGATGTGACCGCTGGGTGATGTCTATAAATGAATTAATGGATATAGAGATATAGTCTCTGTTATGACAAAGACTATGATGAATCTGCTTTGCTAGTCTTTTGTGTGGTTCTTATTTGCCTAGTTTGACCTCAAATCAATTAAGAAGGGCCCACTAGGAAAAAGAACAGCTTTTTGATATATGGACAAGTGAGCTTCTTTGTTTCTCTGTCTCTTGTGTCTCTTGACCTGTACCCAAAATTATACAACTGAAGCTATAAACTATCCATGTGTATTTATATCTGTATATCTCTTACTTAGAAAAGCTTTTATTTATTATTGCATAAAATATTCTCTTATCTAAAAGGGTATTAATAAATTAGATTATAAATCACTTAAAGGAATTTTATTTTGATGGACATATAACAATAAATTAGGGCTTATATAAATCAAATATTCCTAATGTTTCAAGAAATAGAGACATTAAATTTATATTTTTAGAAATATTTTAGATCTAAAATTTATTTCTTATACAAATTAACTCATAAATGTTCTAAGGTTTCAAGCTAACTTAATTAAGATAAATCTGTAAACAAACAAGACTAGTTTAATAATTTTGGTTTAGTAAAAAAAGCCATGTCTTCTGATTCATTAGTGTTAGGTACAAAACAAGCTTATATTTTATTCTACTTTAGTTTGTTTTTCCTAAACTTAAGTAGATTTACTGATCAAATAAGCTAACTTTAACATAAAGTTTATAATAATGAAAAATTAAATTTTTATTTACCTTAATTGAAAAATTATTCTGATAAACATTGTTTCAAAGCTAATCATATTTTGTGATATTTCAGCATAAAGATAATTTCCAAGATCTTTAGATAATTTAAAACACTGATACAAAGTTGAGGTAATTAATAGATTAACATTGGATATATAGACAATTTTTAAGCAAGATAGGATTGTTAGAGAAGCATAATAAAGAATACAACTTGGAAAGTAAAGTTGATTTGCCTTGATTTATTATAACTAAGACTGAAAAAAAAAGCTATGAAATGTATAAAATCTTAGAAAAGTTTGTTCAATTATAATAGTCTTGCTTATTCCTTGGGTTATGTATTAATACTTTTGCCCGCAATAAGAAAATGTTCTCATTTATAAAAAAGCTAATATTATTTTCAATTTTGGAATCTAGTTTTTCAGAGTATTTTATTATCACTTTTATTAAATAGGTAACAAATTATTATTTATCAGACACCATCTTAATCAAGTATCCAAATGTTTCCTTCTAACTTATTTTATTTTTTGTCTTCCCAAAATCAGATTCTAAATACATAAAAAAAAAAAAAAATAAAACTGTATGGATATCTTTTACACTTAAAAATATTTGATATATTCAAAAAGGTACCTGGAAAATAAAATAATTTTTTTAACCTTATAAAAAGAAATATTAGAAATAATTCAGTTTATTTGATACGTTACTATGATAAGAGTTGCATGTAAATAGCTGTTGATATTGAGCCTTCACAAGTCTAAATTTGTGTAAGTAAAATGTTATTAACATCAGTATTTAAGCAATTGCATGCTTTATGGAAGTTTCTAGAGGTTTGTCCATGCCCTCACTGTCCATAATGTGTTTTAACCTCAGGAGAAATACTTATTGAAACGCTTCAAAATATTTGTCCTGTCATTGTATGATTTACAATGTCCTGGCCCTGCTTTGCCTAATAATATTAGACAATGACAATATAGTGTTGTGAGTCATAATTTCAGTTATTATTTAAAATGTCAATTGGCCACAGAACTTCTTCAGTTCAAGTCTCGCATCTTCTAGCCTGTGGTTCTCAGGTGGGGATGCACATCAGACTTACCTTTGGAGTTTTATGAAAATAAGTATGTCTAGGCCCTACTCTAGACTTCTTGCATCTTTTAGCCTTGTATTGATCTTTAAAAATTGCCTCAGAATTACTATATCACATATCTTGAGTTTTTTCCTTAATAAAAATGATGTTCACACATTTTTATAAAGTAGATGGGATATTTATTGGCTTCTTTGAAAATAGGCTTAATTATTTACCTTAGGAACATTTTGTGTAAATTTTATTTTGGAAGAATGCTATTATCTTTGTTTTGTATGCCACAGAAGCAATCAAATTTTTTTGTCACTTGCATTATTCTTATTTTGAACTCTCATCAGACTTCTCAAATTTAAAAATTATTAGTAACAAATTAGCCACAGCTATTATAAATCTCTGTCATCCACAAATTTTGTTGGAGTCTGATGCTTTCCTGAAGCCTCTGCCAAAATCTACAGGTCAGAGTTTGTGTCTTCAAACATAGTAGGATAGTTTTAGAGACTTACATAAAGGACTCAACTAGGTACTTAAATTACTAACTGTTCAGATACCAGATTCTTGAAGAGAGGCTTCTGAGCAGATATCATTTATTAATAGACAACTTTCAGACCACATCAGTGGGCTACATCACGATACCAGAACTTAATTTCAGTAGAGAAGTAGTTGGCATAATGTGACCACTAACCCAAGTTCCAGCAGGACAATAATTAATGTTTGAGTGAACTACTGACAGGACATTTATTGCAGTTATTTGTTTGGAATACTGTTGATTTTGTTTTTATGATCTATTTTTCTACTACATAAAGAAGCTATTTCTTTTTCTTCTTAAGTAACCAATACTGAGTTCATAAATTCTGTTTTTGTAATCTCCAGTAAAATGTTTTAAAATGATATCTGATTCTCATGACACCCTCCCCCCCCAGAACTGAAAAAACTTTTACTAGATCTCCCTATTTTTTGTAGCAAGTTACCTTGTGATAGTTATTTGCATAGGTTTGGTAAGAAATTGTCCTTCCTACCAAGTTATAATTGGACAATTGATTATACAACCATTTCAATGTAGAATATCATTTCTGAGAATGATGATCATCAAATCAGGTGTGACAGATGTTTTAAAGAACAAAGATTGATGCACTTGTGGGGTCAATACCTAGTCCTCCTAGGTAAAATGGCTTGATACAAGGAGCAAGGAAGGTAAGGAATCTTAATAAATTTAAAGTTCTTGAGAAAAAAAGTATTCTGATTTATGTACTACGGTGAAAACTGGCAGAAAGAGTTTTTCGAGCTTGAATTCTTATCTTCAGGATAGCAAATAATAGAGGCTTTAAAACACATGGGGCCTTTAGACTAAAGTCTCTCCTCCACAGTTTACATATCGCATGTAGCTCTTATCCATCTCTCTCTTTTACTTCTACCTCCACACTCACCACAACAGAAATATCTGAAATTATACAGTAAAGGCACAGCCTCTGCCACGTGCGTGTAAGATACCACACTTGCTTTTACTGTGATAGTAACTTCTTTTTGTTGTATAATATAAAGTAGTTCATGAATTTCCAGTCAAGACTCTTTGGTCTTCTGTTTTCTGGGTCCCACAGATATCAGATACTATGGTACTATTTCTCAACATAGTGTCATTACGGGTTGATGGGCAATACTCTGACCTGAACACGGCTTGGCCAAGACCTTCTCTCCATTCTGTTCTCCACGTGATGCCCCGTAATTTCAGCAGTGCTTTCCCCTTTTCAAGGCTTACTTCTACCTAGTTCCTTTGCTTCCATTAGTTTTTCTATTCTCTGAGACCATGCTCCATTAACTATCCCTACTTTCCTCTAGAATCTTCAAGAGAACTGATGCAACAGCAAGAGACGGGTAGAAGCCAGATTACAATAGGTAATAATGGACTAAGTGGGAAGAAAATTAAGCCAGTAATATATGACAAGACTTTTGAGAGTTTTCGCCGCTAGAAAGATCATATTTTAAAAAGGCATGATAGAATTGTGAATGGCTTTTTAGGATGAATGGAGACAGAGAAATGATTCAGGCTTAGAAATCAATGGAAAATGAGTGCCATAAAATTTTTAGGGATGAAGGCAGAAATATTATGTCAAAAAGCATGTTAAAGAAAAGAATGGTTTGAATTAAGAAGAAAGAAAAGAATGAACTTCATAGAAGCTTTGAGGTAGTGAGAAATAATAATGCTATTTGAGTTTATAGAGGAAAGCTGAATAAGAAGAGATAAGGGAGTATTGATCCCAGGCGTGTAAGGTTTCAGGTCATCCACTGACAGTCCGTGAGATACTGCAGAGATTTGTTCATGAACTATGTGGTTTACAAATTACACATCTACGAATGTCACCTACGCCCCCGGTATCAGTTATCTCTATTCTTGACTCTTTCCAGCTTTGCACTTATATCTTAAAAATATTATACCTTATATCTTATTTCTTCTCTCATAAAATGAATGGAATATAATTGCTGGCGCTGGCTTAAATTTACCTTTAAAACCATTCCTTAGGTTAGACACATTTAATGTTTTTAAGACTACTTCTCAGCCCTGTGTGCACTCAGTGGAAGTCACGACACAGCTCTGGTACTTTCTTCACTCTAAAAGCCTTCTGAAGCTTTCCTTTCATTATCGTCCTTCTTTGATCTGAAATGCACTTTCTAAGCATTCATAAGACTAAAACTCAGATCATTCCCCATTTTTTAAAATGACTTGAACCAGGTTGTATGATAACATATTTCCCAACCATTTAGAGTTGCTGCTGCCTCTGGACTTGGCATTGAGCATGACTATATATTGCAGAATTGAAATAGAAAATACGTCACTTAGCAATTAATCACCAGACTTTAGGGTTAAAGGAAATACCTTTAACCCTAAAAGAGAAATAGGAGGATATTTTTTATGGGCAATGTTGATATCTGTTTTTCAGAATTTAGCTGAACCATACACTGATAGCTGTACTTTCAAGTTTCATACCCTAAACTAAAGTGTTTTGTTTTATCACCTTCTATTTATCTTCATAGCCACCTCATCTGGCTCTCAACTTTGGAATTTCTCTGTATCTTCACTTATTTCTACATTCTGCAATTGTCCAGTGGATATCTACAAGATATCCTGCTAGGCTTTAGAGATACAGAAATCTAAAATAAAAAAAGATTTGGACACTGAGGGCAATCTTTCTTCATTGGGAACAATATATTCATAGTGATATTCACAAAACAGAGAGATATTAAATTAATACATATAAAATTGCCTTTTTGTAGGTTAAAATCAGTCAAACATTTGTAGTTTCATGTGGTTTAATCTAATACTATTACATAACATGTTGATGTAGTATTTTGGAAGTGTTGCTTAAGGTATTCTGAAAAATGTCAGGAATTGGTTGTTAGGCAGGCAGCAAAAAGACTGGGAAAGGGAATTGTAATTTTAGATGAAGGAAGAGTATATTTCATACATGTGAAAACCTTGTAGATTTGAATGTATCAATTAACTTAACATGTGCTAGGAAGTGTAAGAAGCATGTTGTTGCTGAGAGACCTTAAGTAGCCACACTGTCTGGGTTCAAACTTTACTCCACTACTTACCAGCTATCAGACTATTACGGCTATAATTAAGACTATATTAAGATTATATATTATAGTTTTATTTATATATAAAAAATATACACAGGCATACTTCATTTTATTGCACTTTGGTTCATTATGTTTTGCAGATATGGTGATTTTTACAAATGGAAGGTCTGTGGCAACCCTGCATTGAGCAAGTCTATCGACACCATTTTTCTAACATCATGTTATAACTTCATGTCTCTGTATCACTTTTTGGTAATTTTCACAATATTTCAAAGTTTTTCATTATTATTGTATTTCTTACGGTCATCTGGGATCAGTGATCTGTGATGTTACTATTGCAATTGTTTCAGAGTGCCATGAACCACACCCATAGAAGATGGCAAACTTAATCAATATATGCAGTATGCGTTCTGACTCTCTACCGACCAACCATTTCCCCACTTCTCTCCTTCTCCTCAGGCCTCCCTATTCCCTGTAACTCGACAATATTGAAATGATGCCAATTAATAACCCTACAAAGACCTCTAAGTATTCAAGTGAAAGGAAGAGTAGCATGTCGCTCAATTTGAATCAAAAGCTCGTAAGGATTAAGCTTACCTTGGAAGGCATGTTGAAAGCTAAGACAGACTGAAAACTAGGCCTTTTGTGCCAAACAGTTAGACAAGTTGTAAATGCAAAGAAAAAATTCTTAAAGGGAATTAAAAGTGCTAATTCGATGAATACACAAATGATAGGAAAGTGAAATAGGCTTTCTGCTCATGTAGAGAAAGTTTGAGTGGTCTGGGTTGAAAATCAGACTAGCCACAGCAGCCCTTAAGCCCAAGCCTAATCTAGGGCCAGGCCCTAACTCTCTTCAACTCTGTGAAGGCTGAGAGAGGTGAGGCAGCTGCAGAAGAAAAGTCTGAAGCTAGCAGGGATTGGTTCGTGAGGTTGAAGGAAAGGAAACGTCTCCATAATATAAAAGTGTAAGGTGAAGCAGCAAGTGCTAATGCAGAAGCTGCAAGAGTTAAGCAGAAGATCTAGGTAAGATAATTGATTGAAGGTGGCTGCAATGAGTAATGGATTTTCAACGTAGATGAAATAGTTCTGTTGGAAGAAGATGGCATCTAGGACATTGATAGCTAGAGAGAAGTCTATGCCTGGCTTTAAAGCTCCAAAGGACAGGCTGACTCCTGTTAGAGGCTAATGCAGCAGGGGAACTTTAAGTTAAAGGCAATGCTCATTTACCATCTGAAAATCCTAGGGCCCTTAAAAATTATGCTAAATCGACTCTGCCTGTGCTCTATAAATGGAATAACAAAAGTCGGAAGACAGCACGTCTGTTTATAGCATGGTTTACTGAATATTTTAAGCCCACAGTTGAGACCTATTTCTCAGAAAAAAAGATTTCTTTCAAAATCTTAGTGCTCATTGACAATGCACCTTGTCACCCAAGAGCTCGGAAATGGAGATGTACAAGGAGATAAATGCTGGTTTCATGCCTTTGAATACAACAAACATTCAGCAGCCCATGATCAAGGAGTAATTTTGACTTTTCAGTCTTTTTTTTTTTTTTTTTTTGACACAGAGTCTCACTCTCTTGCCTGGGCTGGAGTGCCGTGGTGTCATCCTAGCTCACAGCAACCTCAAACTCCTGGGCTCAAGTGATCCTCCTGCCTCAGCCTCCTGAGTAGGTAGGACTGCAGGTGTGCACCACCACGCCTGGCTAATTTTTTCTATTTTAGTAGAGACAGGGTCTTGTTCTTGCTCAGGTTGGTCTCAAACTCTTGAGTTCAAGTGATCTTCCCACCTTGACTCCCAGAGTCCTAGGATTACAGGCGTGAGCTCACTACAGGTGTGAGCCTGGCCTGACTTTCAAGTCTTACTGTTCAAGAAATAAATGTGTAAGGCAATAGAATAGCTGCCATAGAGAGTGATTCCTCCAATAGATCTGGGCAATATAAATGGAAAACCTTCTGGAAAGCACTTGCCATTCTAGATGGCATTAAGAACTTTCATAGGCCTGGCCTCAAGCAATCCTCCCACCTCAGCCTTCCAAAGTGCTAGGATTACAGGTGTGAACCACTGTACCCAGCCACAAGACAAATTTTATAACAATCCCCTCATAATATCCTCTTAATGAGATACCTCAGTGTTCCCCTAGATTTATGGTCTCCCTTGCCACAACCAGTAATAAACCCAACTTTGTTTGAACCGTGTTTCTTGTCTTGTCTTGTCTCTGGCTAGTGAATATCTACACCACTTTATTGAAGTATTAAACCTTATTAAAAAAGTAAGGAAGAGGGAACCAGACACTTTTAAAAGAAATGCAAAAGCAGCAATATCCCCAGGGTATTAGGTTTGACTTAAAGTGAGAAGGTAAAACATTCAGAAAAATGACTGCAGAGCCACACCACCACTTGGAGTTGAGTAGGTTGCGTTCTGCCAAAGAGTGTTAGGCAGAAGGGGTGGAGAGGCTAAAATCCATCCTGAACCCCAGTAGCCAACCTGTGATCCTTGACTTGGAGCCGTCACACTGGGAGACAGGAGTACCTTTCAAAATTTCATGGCAGCATAGTGTAATTTACCAGTGTCTATTCTGGAATTAATTCTTCCGTTAAGCTTTCACTGATTCTCCTGAATTGAGCTGGCTTCTTTCACTTTGAATCCCCCACTACTTTTATTATAACACCAATCTCAAATTAACACAATTTATTTTTTTACACATTTCTTTCTTCTCCAAGTATGTATCTTTTATTTTTTTGTTTCTATCACTCAATATTTGAGCGATGATTAATATAGTAATACAAATAGTGTTTGATTATGCTGAAATCAAATAAATTGGACTGAATTGATTTGAAAATAAACTAATATGATCTAATGGAATGAATGTGTGATTATAACTGTACTGTCTAATTTTGCCTATGCTAATTTCTTTCATAGAAGTCTCTTAACCTCTGTGCATTTCAGTTTTCTAATCCATAAAAGTGAAGATACTGGTTGATCTCTAACATCACTTTTGACACGAGTACTTCATGGTTTAGACTGATGTATCTCATGCTTGACCTTGTGAACTGAGTTTTTATAATTTGTATGAAGAGCAGTGATGCATTCTTATGCGCAGATCAAATATGATATTATGAGCATTGATAATAAGGCTTTTTGCTCAAGCATTAAGGACAAACTAGAAAATTTGGCCATGAACACAAACATTTCCCAAGGCTACCAGATCTCTCACACTGACATAAAAACAAGCAAGAATATAAATTATCAAGCTTTTATCTAACTAAAATTCATACAGTGCTCTTTGGGTCTATTGAATTACCATGAATACAAAAAGGCTTACATCACTAGCCCAATTGGAACCTGTGATTTATTGAAATGATTTCAAGGCTTAGGCACATATAGTTAACCCATGTCATTAAAGAGTAATTCCCTTTCCATGGTTTGTATTAAAAAAAAATCTTTGGCTGTCAAGAACCAGTTATCAGGACAGTGTGATTTCACATAGTTAAATTGCAACAGTAGCTCTAGCATTATGAAGATGACGTTTACAAATAAGTGAATTGTTTTCTAACTATTTCCAGAAGGACACTAGCTCATAAAACAAGGACTTTCCCATTATCAAAATTATGCTATTTCTTCAAGCTGCTTTTGTAGAATGGTGATTTTATTTTATACTAGCAGATGGATAAAACAGCAGTATATTTTTATGCAAAGTAACCTAAAATACAAATAATATTCTTAACAATATTTCAATTTTATCAACCAATACAGGTTTATAATGGGTACACTAGTATGGTGAGGACAAGGAATATGTCATTCCAAAGCAGTGTCTGCAGGTTTATATTGCTCATATAGCCTCACATGTATTGGCCTAGGTACTCCGAAGAGTGACAAGAGCAGTTCAGGTCGTGGTGTTTGCCTATAATAAGTTATTCCAATTCTGAATATGGATACAGCATCAATGCTCTGTGGAATTTTCCCAGCTGAAAAAATTGCTATAATTACATTCAAATGATTATCAAGGCTTTAAAATTGCTTTCTGAAAGAAACAATTGCCTTTGAGTAAAGAACGTTATTTGTGTAAATGCTAGGTATTAGATATATACAGTTTGAGATTTGAAAAGTTAACATTTTCCCAAATAACAGAAAACAAACACCTCTTATTTTTGGTGTGAGGCCAATATAAATGCACTAAAACTTTAAAAATGTTTTGGTACTGAAATGTTTCCAGAAAACAAAGCATTTTGTTCTTAATAATAGCCCATTTAACCAAGACCATGTTCCTCTATGGAAATATTGTATCACCTCTCCTAAGTCATAGAAGAATTGATATTACTCATGTAATTACAAGCGGTCGGCATCACCCTCAGGTGTTCTCAACTTTTTAATACCATTGTATGTTCGCTTCCTACTGCAGCTGTTACCAATTACCACATACCTAGTGGCTTAAGGCAACACAAATTTATTATCTGTCCTGAAGGTCAGAAGTCTAAAATGAGTCTCAAGGAGCCAAAATCAAGGTTCTGCATATCTTCTGGAGGCTCCAGTGTAGTATTTGCTTCCTGGATTTTCCAGCTCCTAGCGGCTGCCTAAACTCCTCACTCAAAGCCCCTTCCTCCATCTTCAAAGGATCTCACTCCAACCTCTGCTTCCACCGTCACATCTCCTTTTTCTGATTTTGACAATCTTGCCCCTTTTATAAAGATCCTGTGATTACATCAGGCTCACTTGGATAACTACTCCAGAATAATCTCCCCGTCTCACTATCTTTATCTCAATCGCGTGTGAAAATTCCCTTTGCCACGTGAGGTAACATATTCACAGGTTCTAGGAATTAGGACATGGACATTTTTGAGGGGCTATTTTTCTGTCCTTCCACACAGGGACCCCTTTGCAGTCTGGTGAAGCCTAGTGTTTCCTTCTCAAAATAATGTTTTTCAACTCAGCTCATAAAATATATTAGATTACAATGGAAGCAAATCATACTGAAATATAATTATCAAAATATTTAAAACAAATACGTGCTTTAGTAATATATGTGCTTTTCAAATTACTGCATTAAATAATAATTGCAGTGGCCAATAATAACTTCAATAAAGTAAAAACAAGTAAGGGTATAAGCAATATTTGTAACAGCTGTTAAGTGAAATGAAAATATCTGATTTCTATTGTACCGTTAATGGTGTGGTGTTTTGTTTTTCTACACATTAATAATTGAAAGAAATGCTAAAGTCCAATTAGAAGTTAAGGTAAAATGAAATATAATTTTTCTTTCTACCCATGATCTTGAACTGCACACTAAGAACCCTTGCTATATACACATGGCAGAGAGAAAAGATTTATAACTTGCATGTCTGTGAGGGAGTGTGTGTGTATGTGTCTGTGTAATTCCCATTGACCAGTGCAACCTATTAGTGAACAATTCTTCAATTGTATTTGCATTTTCCTATTATTCAGCTAACTGAAAAGTGAAATAGATGTGGGCATTGTTTATCAAAAGTCTATACAGGTATTATGAAATGCTCATTTTGCTCACCATTAGATGCTAAGATATTCATAGACATGTGACAAATCCTTCTGTGTTATTCAAGTTAAGATATGTTGTCCTGCCTGTTAATTTTAATATTTTTTAAGCAGTGGGATTTCTATAGATTTGTAACACCTGTTGTCTAGGTGCTTGCATTTGATTTAGCATAATAAGATATACATATCCTACTGCACAAGAACTATCTAAATGTATTTTGGATATGTTATGGTTTAATCATTTGTGGTTTTTATTAAGTAACATTTTCTTTATATTTTCATATAGTAAGCAAGCTTATGTGCTTGCAATCCAAACCAAAATAAAAGAGTTATATGCTATAAAGGCTTATGGGAGGCTGAAAGTTTACCTTCCAAAAATATTTTTATACCCCAAAAATTGACCTAGTAAAGTAGAAACCCTTCATTTTTTTTTACTGGATTTTATTCTTTGACATTGCATATTCAATAAATAAGCACATATAGTATAATTAATTACACAGCTAGATACATATACTAAATATATATGACTGACTCACTAGAGAAAGAGTAATACTTCCAGTAACAGAACACTTAAAAATTTAGGCCAAAATATTCTACCCTGATGCTCAAGTGATGGCTTAATATTAGGTCATCTGAGGATGGGATTTGTAGAGCTTTTAAAAGTTCTTTTTTGCCTCACTTTAAATAATCAGTGTGTTCCACTTAGTCATAGAGTTTGCTTGAACTTTCTAATCATAGATTCCACTTATATTTTGATTACTCAATAAGTACACCTTTCTGGTTAATAGGAAATTGTAGGCTAAGTGCAATAGTGTAAGCAAGAAAGTAGATTCACGGGCATAGAGGTCACATATGAATGGAGTTTGCATGTCAAAGCCCATAAGCCCTGTTAGAGCTTAATGATTATATTAATTATAAGTGAGTGATTTGTGGGAAAAAAATGTTCTGTGATAGTGATAGGAATACTGAACTATAGCTCCGAAACATTTCATATTAGCTTGTCCTTGCTGACATTGTGGCCATCTCATTCCCCCGAGTTTTCCTGTGTTAATCAACAAGTCAACACTCTTAACATTTTTAGTAGTTTGAAATTTTATATTATTTAGGAGAGCTATCTTCTCTGTGTGCCTGTACAATTCACATAAAACAAAGCTGCCCTCCACAAGTTTGAGAATATTTGAATACTGCTAATAAGACTGGCTGTACTAATGTTCTATTTTTTTCTTTTCTGAGAACATTTACCATAAAGAAAGGAATCCACATGTTTATTATCATTTCTTTACTTCTGAGGAGAGTCACAGCTCTGGTTAAATTATTGTAACATAGCTAAGGCATTCATGATCTCAATTGTTGGGAAGATATGCTTATTGGACATTAAATAACATGTTCCTTTGATAAAGTAATGAGATAAATCTAAGTTACTATCCTGGGAGTCATAAGTGACATTTTCTAAGTAGAATGTTATGGCCAGAATGAAGGAAGTACAACTTGAGAAATATCTTTTTATTTGACACTAAATATTATCAAAATTTTTGGCAATGTTATACCAAAGATATGCTCAAATGTGACTGCATATTATAAAATATAGAAATTCAAGTAATATAATTTGAAGCATTAGAAAAATTACAGACCTAACAGTATATTTTTATTACTGTTTGCTGCACTTAGTGTTTATTTACCGGATTATTACAAATCATTGCTTCACTGTACCAGGCACTGGTGATGGGGAGATGAATGCACCACAATTCTGCTCTGAAATCACAGTTTGGCAGAGAAGACTGCAAAACAACAAAATAAAACCACAATATATTCCATAAAATGGTACAAAGATACATGTATAAAATGCACTTGCTGAGAGAGTGAAGCATAGTTTTAATTTTAAAAAATTTATAAAATCTTTCCATATAGAACTGTATTTTACTGCAGTGTATTGTTTTGGAAAAAGCAGGCTTGGAATTGCTGACTCTGTCACAAGAGCTCTTGCAAGATGTTTGTCTTTTTGAACCTCAAATGTAACACTGAGAATAACAATAGCTAATACTTATGAAGGACTTACTATGTGCCAGACATTGTTTATGAGTCCTTCATATGTATTATCTCATTTAATCCTCATAGCAACTCTATGAGCTAAGTATTCATAATATTGTTCCAGTTTTGGATGAGAAAAATAAGGCATAGCTAACTAAGTAGCCTGACCAAGTTCACAGCTAATAAGCAGCACAGCAGGGTTTCAAATCTCTTCAGCTTCGTTCCAGAGGCTAAGCTTTTATCGGTTATACACTATAGCCTCTCAAACAAGAATTGAATAAGCTATAGCAATTATGGTGATGATCTGTCTTAATTCAATATTTGGATTTCACCAGCCATGCACAAATAAATATTACTCCTTTTGTATTTTGAGAGGCCAAATAGTGTCTTTTGATGACGTAAATGGTCAGCTTTCACTAGGTGCTTACTTACATAGTTTCTTCCTGTCTTTTGTCACCTCTGTCTTCTACCTTTCTCTCTTTTTCACAAATAATTAGAAGAGTGCCCATTTTCAGATAGGCCTCTCTAACAAAATTTCTGCTTGCAAATCATCATAAAAGAGCTGTTTACCCATTAGTAAATTTCCTCTGAGAAGCCCTGAAGCAAGAAGAAACTTAAAAGAGGACAGACCCAAGACAACGCAGGGGCAGTGCACGGATGTTAAGGTTGGCTACTCAGATTCTTGGGCATCAGACACATACTTTCTGATCCCTAATAATATATGAGGTTTCAAAGTAAAGTATTGTGGGTTTACCACACACAGCACATCCTCACTTTTATATTCCAGTTTATGTGACTTTTTCATAGAGCCAGGCCTGATGAAACTATAGATTTGGAATTTATTTTACTTAACCAGAAACATCCTTTTAAAAACATTGCATAGATAAACATCCTCCTCCTGGCAAATATTATTAACTCGGAGTTTCAGTTAATATGTTTACATGACATTACACTGGATTATTTGCCCTTTTACATTTCCCCAGGGGTGTACCCCAGTTAATTAGGGGAAAAAAGGAAAGGATCACAGACCAGTGTTCTAACATCTTCTACCTCATAATGCATAGAAATCTTCCAGTGCTACTGTGAAGACTGAAAGATAATGCATAGAATGTGCCTGGCACATAATAAGTACACAAGGTATGATTTTACTCTTTCTCTCCATATGTGTGTGTGTGTGTGTATACACACACATACACACACACACACATACATGAATTTTCTCTAGCTGTTTTAACCTATCTATTAATATGTTAGTGAAAAACTGCTTAAGAAAAAAATTGGTCAAATAGTACAAAATTTAAAAGGTATAAAATGAGTATAGTCATCCCTCTGTGTCCTCGGGGTATTGGTTTCAGAACAAACCTCACCAATTCTGAAGATGCTCAAGTCTTGTATATAAAATAGCATAGTATTTGCACATAACTGCATGAATCCTCCCTTATACTTTATTTATTTTACTTAAAGCAATAGAAATTTATGTTCTTACAATTCTGAGGCCAGAAGTCCAAAATCGGCATCACTAGGCCAAAATTTAGGTATCAGCAAAGCTGTGCACCCTCCGGAGGCTTAGGGGAGAATCTGTTCCTTGCCTCTTGAAGCCTCTGGTGGCTGCCAGCTTTCTTCGACTTGTGGCTGCATCACTCCACTCTTCAAGGCCAGCATCTTCAGATCTCTCTGCACCACCTTCCCCTTCTCCCCTGTGGGTATCGCATCTCCCTTTGCCCTCTTTTGTAAAGATACATGTGACTGTATTTGGATCCCACCTGGATATTCCAGGCTAATCTCCTCATCGCAACATCCTTAACTTAACTATATCTGCAAAGACTCCAGCTGCTTTTCAAAATAGCTATATAAAGTAACATCCACAGATTCTACAATATTTTAAATTATTTAACTGTCTGATACACCCCTATAGTACTTTTATTCCTATATTATTGGGCTGCATGCTTTTTGATCAGCTTTTCATATTACAATTGTTTTTTACAGTTAATTCCTATAGAGAAAATAATAAAATAATCTCCCTTTTAGCATGATTGATCACAGTTTTTAAGTTATTTTTAGTTTATATACATAAAATGCATAAAACCACTGTCTTCACACACAGACTTCCTTGCTGTCTATAGTCCTGGTAGAAGTTTGAGTTTACAAACACAGGGATCTGCTACTCCCGTACACTTTAAATTATCTCTAGATTACTTGTAATATCTAATACAATGTGAATGCTATGTAAATAGTTGTTATACTGTATTGTTTTTTAATTTATATTATTTCTTATTGTTGTATGGTTATTTTCTATTGTTTTTTGTTTGCTTTTCCCAAATATTTGTGATCCGCGGTTGCTGGCACCCAAGGGTGTGGAGCCTGTGGCTAAGCAAGGCTGACTGTAAACAGCAAAAATCAGTTTCCTTCCTATCCCTTCCTACCCTGGCCAAACTGTGCCCTTATCTAGAGGCAACCACTGTTACCAGTTTTATATTGCTTACATGGTTTTTAGAGATATTTCAAATATTTTAAAATGCTTGGCTTTTAAGAAAATTGATGTTTGATTTTTTTTTGGTAGGGAATTCGTGAGGGAAGAGGCAGTTCAATCATTCCTTTACTCTCATGAGCTGTGAATGATGATGTTAAAATAAGCACAGAAGCCTGGGTGTTAGTCTTGCTTCTTCAATAATTAGCTCCAGTCAGTCTTGGCCAGGTTATCCAATTTCTATGATTTAAGCTACACAATAAAAAGTTTAATGGGATGATTATCTGTAAGGTCTCTCTTAGCTGTACCGTTTTAGGCTTTCTCGTATAACTTACACCGTTTTAGTAAGGGTGCCAGGAGTTAGCTCCCATGAGTTTACCTTAAGGGTCTCAGATTAGTCTAAATATTTTCTCTTTTTCCAGTTGCTAAAGTTGCCACCAAGAAGTTTTACACTGGGAAGATCATAAAAACCCTGGAAAATGCTACCAGGTCTAATGAAATAGTACTTCTTTTTCTTTAGAGGAGAGAGTGCTTCCCTGAAGTGAGAGGTTGTGTTAAGACCTGTACGTCCTATGGAAATTAGGGTATATCATAGGTTGACTGTAACATGGTAAGAACTGGATAGCTTGAGGTTGTCCCACTGAATTTTGCAATTGTTGGAGTAATTCCTTCCTGGGCTAATTAAGCAATCTCTCAAAAACTCTTAACTTGATGTAGAGGGAGAAAAGAAAGTTTGATATAATCTAATTTAGAAATTCCAAGAATGCTTCATTCCATAAACAGCAACACTGAGAAAGAAATTCTCTTTTATGCTTTGGAGCTGATAAAACAAAATTTCAGCCACAGGCTTACTAAGAATGTTTCTCATCTCCTATGAAGTTAAATCAAAGAAGAAGAATGTGACTTCCAGGTAAAATGGCAAAATAGAGCACGCTTATTTAACCCCCCTACTTGAACTTTTAAGAAAGAAAAAAGTCCATGTACAAATAAATAAAATAAAACTAAAACCAAACAAAATATAACAAACAAAAAACCCCCCAAAACTTAAAAACTGGAGGAGAAGCTTTTTCTACATTGAACTTAGGAAATAGGTACAATTTTATACAAATATCCCAAGTAATTTCTGCTTCATAGAAAACAGGACCAAATTGAAAGACGACGTCAAGATTTGATACAGATTTCTAAAACCACATGCAGAGCAATGTGCTAGAAATGGAGAAGCTCACAAAGACCCCACCGACAGCTCATACCTGAAGAAATCACAGTCGCAAGTGTGGCTCGTCTGTGGGCGTGGAGTCTGTTTCTTCACCGCAGAGCAGGTGTGATTCAGGCAGACAGGAGAGCACTTGACATCGCGTAGTTTAAGGTTTTTGCCTGTTCTGTCGGAGTAGGGACTAACCATGTTTGGGAAATATTTCTTACTCAACCTGCTAGCAATGCCTGGCACAACCCGGCCTTAACTTCCCTTTTCAGCCTTGTCCTGTGGCTGTCCTAACTCCCCAGGCAGTACAGTTCATCGTCATTCTGGACAATGCCTGGTACCAGTGATGGTTAATGTTGTCTTTCTCACTCTGACTTTACTCCCTGGTATGAATTTCTTGCTATACTTCTTGCAATAATATGTACCTGTTACAATGCTACCCAAGCTGCAAAGTCTATTCATAAGCAACTTTCTTCATACTCCTTTCTTGAACCACTGACCATGGCTCCAAAATACTTCTTCCTCTTAAGTTGTCCTTCATGCTTTATTCTTTTATGATATTTCATGTTCTACCTCATAATGCAGTTATTTCTGTTGATGACTTCTGTCTTCCATAGTATAAGTTTCTGAAGGTGGAAATCATGCTGTTTTTGTATTTATTAATTCCCCATATCTCCTAGTACAGTTCTTTGCATATAATAATCATTCTGTGCCTGCTGGTGAATCTATATTTTGATTTTTAAAATTTGATAATAACATGAACACAAAAAGCATTTAACTCCTGAAAGATATTTTTCTCTGAACAGTGTAAGTCGCAACATGGTAAAAAAGAATCTTTCAAAGTCCTTGATTTCACCCTTGTGAAGCAAATTAGTTCTTCTGTTCCCTTAGACTTTGCCAGATCTCTAACATGATAAATATAACCCTTAACCTTGAAATCTTATTACAGCTCAAATGGCTGGAAAGTTTTCCCTCAAATATTCAATTATCTTACATAAATTGCCTCATCTTTTTAAGTATATTGCTTATATATCATTCTGTGATTTGAACAAGGTTAAAGGCAAAATTATTTTCATAGTTTTTCCCACTTAAATCTTTATTTTGGTTTGTGATTCTTTATATGTTATTGATAATATGTAATATAATCTTGGTATATAAAAATAATATAATAGAACATTTTAATTATTTTTTCTGCAATTTCTTACTAGCTCAGTGATTTCCAAATTACTCCATGTGTGTTTAGGATTTTGCAAAATTGGCAAACAAATGTGTTTTAAGGGAAAAGACATAAGGGTGAGAGTCAAGAGAGTTTGTAGTAACTCAACTTTAAGAATTTTCTTCAAAGTCATTTGTTTATTTGATTTTCAAGTCTGCTTTTAAACAACACCATTGTATTTTTTAAAAATTTCATTTCAGAACATTATGGGGGTACGAAAACTTTGGCTACATATATTGCCTTTGCACCACCCAAGGCAGAGCTACACGCAAGTCCATTGCCTTGAGAGTGCTTACTGCATCCATTAGGTATGAATTTATCCATCTTCTCCCCCCTCCCTCCTGCTTGACACCCAATGAATGTTACTTCCATATGTGCACATAAGTGTTGATCAGTTAGTGCCAATTTAATCGTGAGTACATGTGGTGCTTGTTTTTCCATTCTTGTGATACTTCACTTTGAAGAATGGGCTCCAGCTCCATCCAGGATAATATAAGAGGTATAAGTTCATCACTGTTTTTTATGGATGAGTAGTACTCCATGATATACATATACCATATTTTATTAATCCACTCATGTTTGATGGGCAATTGGGTTGTTTCCATATCTTTGCAGTTGTGAATTGTGTTGCTATAAACATTCGAGTGCAGATGCCATTTTTTCCTTTGGGTAAAATCCCACCCAGTAGTGGGATTGCTGGATCAAATGGTAAGTCTACTTTTAGTTCTTTGAGGGAGCTCCATATTACTTTTCACAGTGGTTGTACTACTTTGCAGTCCCACTAACAGTGTATGAGTGTTCCTATCTCTCCATATCCATGCCAACATTTATTGTTTTGGGACTTTTTGATAAAGGCCATTCTCACTGGAGATAAGTGATATCTCGTTATTGTTTTGATTAGCATTGATCTAATAATCCTTAATGATTAGAGATGTTGAGCATTTTTCATATGTTTGTTGGCTATTTTTCTTCTTTTGAAAAGTTTCCGTTCATGTCCTTTGCCAACTCTCTAATGAGGTTATTTGATTTTTTTCTTGCTAATTTTCCTGAGTTCTATACAGATTCTAGTTATTAGCCATCTATTAGATATGTAGCATGCAAATATTTTTTTCCCATTCTGTAGGTTGTCTGTTCACTCTAGTGATAGTTTCCTTGGTTGTGCAGAAGCTTTTTAATTTGATCAGGTCCCATTTATGTATTTTTGTTGTTGGTGTGATTGCTTTTGGTGTCTTCTTCATAAATTCTTTGCCTAAGCTAATATTTATAAGAGTTTTTCTTCTAGAATTCTAGAACATTTTCTTCTAGAATTCTTATGGTTTCATGCCTTAGGTTTAAGTCT
>CAUYSK010033648.1:0-43493 GCA_963575035.1 Avahi laniger | reverse complement strand
CCCTCCTGGCGCGTGGGAGCGGAGCCTGGGAAGGGGTCCTTTCTGGAGGGAGGCCGCCTCCTTGCCCTGGGTCCCAACTGCTAAAGCGAACCCCCCCCACCCGCCCTCCTTGCTTCCCGGGTGCCGCTGTCTGTGGGGAAGTTTTGGTGAAGAACGTACGGTTTGCTGCCTGGTGTCCGTGGGAACCACTCATCGCTTAGTCTGGTAAGCAAGTGCGTGATTGTGACTTTCCCAAGGACGCCGTGTGCGCAGGCCCCACTCGTGGGTTCTGATACTTGCGGCTCCTGCAATGTCCTGACCTTCCCAGTGATTCTCTCCTGCTGTGGTCTCGACCCCTCGGCATGTCCCGGCCCTCTGGCTGGTTGGGTTCACTTCATGGGGCTGAGAGACTGGAAATAGGGCTCTGTGAGGAGATTGCCTCTGCCTGTCTTCACGAGAGCTGGGAGAACACGTGGAATCTCTGTTCTGACTGCGACCACACGTGTCATCGGTGCTGCCAGTTACCCTGCTCCACGGTGCGCGAAGGACGACGGCGCTTCACGGGCGCGTCTGGGTTCTCCCTCCTCAGCAGCTGTAGGTGACAGAGGCTGCGTCGCTGCACCTCGCTGGTCCTCAGATTTTTTATCTACGAAGTGGGGATGCTGCTGTCCATCCTGCCTTCCTGTCAACGTCATTGAATTATGGGATGGACCAAGGCAAAATAGGGGGAAATGCTTCGTCACCTATTATACTACAACAATTTGATCTTAGGGTCATTGGAACACCTGTGAAACTATCACACTGCTAGACTTAGAGAGGTCATTTTATCATTACTTTAATCAAAGAAGCAGAATTACAGATATGGAGAGATGTCTATAGATCTGTCACCAGAATGGCCAGAATTAAATAATTTTTGGAAAGCTCTTGAATTAAACTTTTATGAGGTTTCACTGTGATTTTTAAAGATTTTAGATTTGTCTATACGAATGATTTCCCTCTTCTATTTTTTTAAAAAAGTGTCTTTTCTTGTGTGAGCTCGAACAAGATAGTTCCAAATTTGTAGTGCTTTTCTAAAACTGTGGCAGCTTTACGCTCTCTGAAACAGATGATCTATTTAGGCTTTTTTCCTGTGCGCTTACGGTTATATTCCTCTCCAGGTATGCAGTTCCTGGCTCCACAAATTGCTTTAGAATGAAGTAAATTGAATGCTGGTTCATTATCTCCACTCAAGTAGCTTCTGCATTCTTGAATTGCCTTTCTTTATTCAATATAATAGCTGCTAATACAATCTGCTTATTTTTTCCTTCTATTTTATAGCGATGGCATTTAATCCTGCCTTGTGTCCAATGTTGCGCTTGTGGGTGCATATGATAAATGCTAATTTGCTGCTCTTATGGTCTGTTCCAGTGTTCTTGATACTTAATCACATCTCATCTTGTCTTTCCATCTTTCTGAGGCTCATCTCCTCCCTCCTCATGCGAGTCCACGTTTCCCAAGGGCAGAGATGACGCTGCCTGCTCTTTCGGTGCCTCCGAGCACCTACCGCGGTGGGCACTCCTTCGAAGCGCAGACAAGTCTTCTAATGTAGAGAATCATTTACTTTCAGATAGGTCCTCTTCTGGGTCCTATTTTGGGGGACTTTCAGGCCTTTGTCATCTGGGGTGACAGCATGTTCCTGCGTTTGGAGGTCTAAATGTCCCGTCTGAAGCTGGGCCTGACCCTGCGTCTCCACTGCCCTGGCTCAGCCTGGGAGCAGCCGGCTGCGTGTCTCAGGAGTGGCACGCACCCTCCCACGGGTCCTCTCTTTGTAAGCCAGAGGTATTTCAATTGGATGGAGTTCCAAGACTCCGTGAACTTGCTGATACTATATACAAAATTTTATGTATTATGTATGCACATTTTTGGCAGAAGGCCTATAGGTTCACAAAGAATTCATAGTTTCACAAAGAGATCTAAGGCTCCAAAAATTGTCCAGCCGAGTTTGCAGAAGAAGGTAGAGGAATACTGACAATGGCAACCTTAAAGCTGCTTTGAATAACTGAATTGGCTCAAATAGATTTTTTTCCTTCAAATATCCAATAAATGTGAATACTGCTCTAGACATACATTTTCTTGGTTTTATTGAAATGTATTTTAGTGGTTGATCTTTCTGCACTGCTGACTATTTAGGGAAGGGTGGGAACATATAATGTGGTTATGTTTTCTAAGAATAGTTCATGAAATTTTTATCCCTGAACATTTTCGCAATGGACACCTAAGAGATCTGATTGTTTTGCTCTAGCTGTGGAAACCAAGTCAAAACTAGATAGACCAAGTGGCCAGGACAACTGTTTCCCTGTTTCTCTTACCCTGTTTCGAAATGAGTGAATCAAGAAACTGGGGACAATATGCAGGAATTGACGTGATGGTTGAAGAAGTAGGGGTGTTTCTAGGTACAGATGGGGAGAGGCAGCCCTAACAAATTACTGCAAACTTAGTGGCTCCAAATAACATAACTTTATTATTTTGCAGTTCTGTAGGTGAGAAACCCAACATGGGTCTCACCAGACTAAAATCAAGGCATCAGTAAGTCTTTCCAACCTCTTGGAGGCTGTAGGGGAGAATCGGTGTCTTTGTCTTTCCTGACTTCTGGAAGCACCCACATTCCCTGGCTTGTGTCTTCCTTTGTGCATCTGCAAAGCCAGCAGCCGCTGCCCAGGCCGCCCCCACGGCTGCAGAGTCCTCCTCACGCCGCCACCGGTCTGGTTCTCTCTTCTGTCTTCATGTCTCGCTCTGACCACAGCCAGGAAAGGTCTTCTCTTGTCAAGCATCCATGTGATCAAGTAATCCGGGATAATCTCCGCTCAAGGTCCTTAATTTTACTACATCTGCACAGTCCCTTTGCCGTGCAAATGAACATATCCACAGGTTCTGGGGTTAGAATGGGGGTGTTTTGGATGGGCCGTTATGATGTCTACCTCAGGGACTTGGTCTAGGTACTAAAACAGAGCTGGGCTTGAATTTATAAGCCTGAAGTACGAGCCACGGCTTTAGTAACCAGTTGTGTAATCTTTTCCTCTCTAAGCCTCAGATTCATCACCTGAAATTCTTAATTTTGTCTTTTAATTATTGATCACATTAAGTGTAGTTATTGTAATTTATGCTGTCAGATACTGCCTAGACTTCTCTTTCAGGAAATCCAGCAGCTTCTGAGACTGCTGGAGGTGATAGCACTCAGCTGGGTCTTGCTCCAGGAATTGCCCTCAGCTGAGCAGAGCCCCTGTGCCCACGGTCACATGCCCTCCCCAGGGGCAGCCTGTGCCCAGCGATGACCCATGGGGGTGGGGCTTAGGAGGCCTGGCCGTCTGGCCTCGACTCTGAAGGGCTGTCCAGCTGCAGAGCCCCCGCTGGGTTGGCAGAGGTCGCGGGTGTAGCGCAGTCTGACTTCTCCCTCTGCCCACCCCACTTCCTTCGCCCTCACGTGGAATAGCTGCCAGGAGCACTTGCCAGGAAGTCTCCTCTACGCACGTCTTGGAGCTTGCAGGGGTGGGGAACCTGCGGCCTTGGGGCCACATGTGGCCTTCTGGGTCCTTGAGTGTGGCCTTTTGACTGAAGCCAAATTTTATAGAACAAGCCCTTTTAATAAAGGGTTAACTTAGAGCTTGTTTCCCAGGGCAGCTGATTATTCGAATCCTCTGCAGGTCTTTTTTTGTTGGTTGTTTCTTTTTGTTTTTGATCATGTGTTTTTGTCTTACTGTATGACTGGCTATTTTTGATTAAACGTTAGATACTGTATGTGCAAGACTTTAGAAGCTTCAGATGTGACCTTCCTCTGGAGGACTGACTTCTTCTGGCAGAAGGCTGCTGGCCTAGGAGCACTGGACTGCTCGCATTGATTGATTGATTGATTGATTGATTGTCTCCCCGTCTCAGTTTCTTGGATCACTTTAAATCCCATGGAGGACTGAGATGATTTGGAGCTGTAGTCAGTGCAGGCTGATCTAGTTCCAGTTCACCTCCTCCTGGGCTGTAAGCCTGTGGGGTTAGCCGAGTGCTTTACAGGCCCTGTACTTTGGCTTTTGTGCCCAGAGATCTGTGAGTCTGCCAGAGCTCCCATCAGCCTTTTAGCTGCAGTCTCCAAACTGACAAATGCCTCTAGGTGAAAAGTGGCCAGATTTCGGGCTTCCTCTCCAGGCTTCCCTCCTTTCCTGGGGCTTGGCGTTTCTTTGTCTCCTTGGTAGTTCTCTGAGGCCTTGAAACAGATTCACAGTATTTTGTTTAGTTTTTCCGGTGGTTCTCTGCAGAAGAATTGGTTTAAACCGCCTACTTTGCTATTGCTGGAAGTTATTTTCTACTGTATTGTTGAAGTATAATTTGTTTAACCAATCTATTACTGTTAAAATAATGGTTTTGTTAAAAAAAAGTAATTTAACTATTGCTGTTTAAATAATTTACATCTTGTTGGTTGATTTTTGTGCCTATTTATAGTTATTTCCACATAAAATCTGAAGTAGAACTGTTGTGGTAAAAGTGTACAAAAGTTTACGGCTTTTGATACGTGTTTCTAAATTGCCTTCCAGACAGCGTACTGACTTGTACTTTATCAACAGCAGACGAATAAACTGCCTTTTTAATCTCTATTAAATCTCACTTCATAGATGTGTATGCCTTTTCCTTCCCTCCTGCAGGCACGTGCTTTAACACCTCAAACTGCAGAAACAGATGCCATTCGGTTTTTGGTTGGGACGCAGTCTCTTAAATATGATAATCAGGTAACTATTTTTGACAAATGTATACATGTTAATTACTAAGCCTATTCTTAGTTTTGTAACCATTTTGCTCTTGATTTTTCAAGCAACATTTGAGAACAAAAATTAATTCCACACAAAAAAAACAGAAACTTTCATTGGATTTAAATGTATCTTTCAAATCAAAGAATGTTATCCAACTGTATATAATGATCAAATTCAATAACTTAAAACTTATTCTGTTGAGCATTACTTTAGTAGTTTTGTTTTGCTTTTGCTATTATATTTGAGCCAACGATTATCTTCGGGTGGTGGGAATGCAGTAGCTCCCTTATCTGCAGGGGTACATCCCAAGACCCCCAGTGGATGCCTGAAACCTTGGATAGCACTGAATCCTATGTATGCTATGTTTTTTTCTATATATATATATACACCTATGATAAAGTTTAATTTATAAATTAGGCACAGCAAGAGATTAACAGCCATAACTACTAATAAAATAGAACAAATATAACAATATACTGTAATGAAAGTTATGTGAATGGTGGTCTCTCTCTCTCTCTCAAAATATCTTAATATACAGATATACATAAGATACATAATCTTCTCTTGGTGGTGACGTGAGGTGCTCCAGTGCCTGTGTGGTGAGGTGGGGTGAGTGACGTAGGCACTGAGACGTGGTCTTGGGCGGCTGTCGACCTTCCTAGGGTGGAAGGAGGGTCGTCTGCTTCTGGCGATCCCGGATCGTCAGGCGTGGTGATGTCAGTGGTTGGATGTGAGGAACAGAGGATGTCGATGACTATCAGGCGAGTAGCTTTTATAGCCTGGACCCGCAGGACAAGGGATGACTCACGTCCCTGGCTCAAGATGTCATCACGCTCCGCAGAAAGGCGTGCAGTTTAAAATTTAAGAATGGTTTATTTCCAGAATTTTCCATTTAATATTTTTGGACTACATTTAACCACAGGTAACTGAGACCTCAGGAAGCGAAACCTCGAGGAAGAGAGGACTGCGGTTCTGGTTTCTATCCATGCGAGTTGTCAGTCCTTGGACCTGGTGACAGAAATGTTTTCATATTAAATGAGAGATTTTTGTCCTTCTTAATGATCTGTCTTACACAGAAACTCAACTTTCTGAGGGTAAAAAAAGCTATATATTTGATTTAAATTTTACGGTGACGATTGTGTAAATGTTCGGCAGCCTCTTCCACACCCTCCCGCTGCCGTGGAGACTTGAGCGCTTTGCCTGCAGGGCTGCCGTTTCTCTGCCCTCGTCCTCACAAACCTGCTCGTTAACCCGCTAATTCAGGCTCGTAGCCTCTGGCTGCAGTTATATTTTTTGAGTCGTGATTGAATTAAAGGATAAGTCTTATGACTTCTTATTTCCACACTTACCTACTGTGAATTTATATGATAGGTGGAAGAATGTGTTTTTGACATACTGGTTTTGTCTTTCTGGGAAAGGTATGTGACGTTTTTGAGATATTCATTCATCCATCCACTCATCAAATGCTTGTTTAGTAAATTAACAGAACTCTTTATTTATTTTTCATTGTTTAAATTTTTCTCTACAGAAAGGGTCTCACTGTGTTGCCCAGGCTGGTCTTGGACTCCTGGCCTGGAGCAGTCCTCCCACCTTGGCCTCCCAAAGTGCTGGGATCATAGGCTTGAGCCATGCACCCAGCCCCAGAACTCTTTAATTCTTCTCTTTAATGTGCAAATTCCATGAAAGTTGAACAGATCTGTGTGCCGAGTTGAATGTGCAATGAAGTGGTGAAACTGACATGCAGATACTCACAGTGTCGCGCAGCATTTTCTGTGTCCCCGTGTCCCCCTCATGTCCTGGCGTTCCCTGGCCTCATCTCATGGTGTCCCCACCATCTCATGGCGTCCTGTGTCCCTGTCATGTCGCAGTGGTGTCTGTGCGGTTCTTTGGCAGCCGAGTGTTGCGGATCCATCTGGAGCCAAGCGAGCAGGCTCTGTGGGCTGCGGGCACGCGGCTTCATCACTCAGGGCCCTGCCCCTTCCGGCCGCAGTGGACTGAGCCGTGCTCCCGGGACGCGGGGGTGGGTGAGTTGGCTGCGGGGCTGGTCAGGGCTGGTCCCATTCTGATGCCTCAGTTGACAGACAGGTTTTATTGTCCCCATTTTTAAAGAGGGGAGGAAGCTGGCCATAAGCAGTTACCTGGTTTTTAAGGCTGTGGAGCTGACATGTGGCAGAACTGGGAAAAAAACGCACGTCTACTCCTCTCTCCTTTTCCCTTCCCCGTCATTGGAATGTGCCGATTAACTGTGAGGCATGTGCAGCAGCTGTGCTCGTGTACCTGACGCTTCAGTGTGCACTTTTGCTCAGTGCACGTTGCTGTTGCTGGGCAGTGTCTCTGTTTGAGATGAGATGTCCTGGGAATCAGTACAGCTCTGTCCCAGCCCCGCACTCGGACCCTCTGATGTCCAGCTGTGCACGTTTGAACAGACAGGAGAGTGCTGGGCTGGGCGCAGGCTGGCTGTGGGCTGCAGCCCGTGGCACGCCCCTGACAGTAGACACCGAAGCCCCCCTGCCTCGCAGCTGGAGCTCTCGGGGCCTGTCCTGGGGATTGCTGGCTGAAAGGGTTGATGCCCCTGGCTTTGCCTCAGGCTGTCCCCTCCCGGGTGCTCATTAGTTCCCTAGAAAATGCCGGCACCTGCCCCGTCACTACTTAATTCGGCTGTGCTGTTCTTCTGACACTGGTAGGAAGGTCACAGCTGCTGACCTTTCTTTGTGGTGTGGACTTTTCATTCTGCATCCTCAGTGCTGCGCAACGCCGTGTTGGAGCTGTCTGTGCTGGGAGCAGGGGCGAGGATTTCTGGGCTCTTTCCCGTCTTCCTGGGGTTCTCCTTTCAGGGGGAAGATGGAGCTTTTCTTGGGGTGTGTGCCTGTGAGCTGCGCAGCAGGGAGGCGTGGCGGGGGGATTGCAGACGGGGTTCCTGTGCTTCCGCACTGTGCCTTCTCCACAGGTTTGCCTCGTCTTTCTAACGCAGAGGAGGGACGAGTCTCAGTCCTCCTTCTGGAGACGTCTGGGCGTGCCAGGGTGACAAAGAGGCCCGGGGCTTCCCCTCTTCTCCCGCAGCCCCGTGGTTAGGATCCTGGTCAGTGATGATGGTTCTGCAGGGCCGTGACGGAACAGCTCCTTTCCCCCACGGCTCTTAAATTCTTTGGCCACAGTTCTCTTGTTCTGTGTTTGTGTCCCGGCTAATGACGACTTTGTTCTTGCAGCCCCTCTGCCTGCACGCCCTGTCCAGGGCTGTGCTGAGAATCACCAGGGCGACTGGCAAAAATTCAGGCTCCCAGCCCCACTCCAGACTCACTAAACCTCCATTTCCACCCCCTCCCTCCTTCCTCCTCCTCCTCCTCCTCAGCTCACCCACCCCTTTCTTTAATGATAACGGACTTTGCTGCCCTGGGTAACTGGAGTGTCACCAGATGGCCTGGTCTTCTCCCTGGAGGCCTGATTGGAGGCCCATGCGTGGTACAAGCACCCGCCACTCCCGTTTCTGGCCTCATGGCCTCGGCGCAGGCTCTGTCCCCAGGGCCTGTGTTTCGGTGCACGCCCAGTTGTCTGCGGACTTGGGGAGCTCTTCAGTGGGCTCTTTCCCTCTCTCAGGTCAGTGAGTCTGAGACGCAGGACCTGAAGTGCTTCCTGGTGTTACCATTTTCCTTACTCCTTTGAAGCACTGGCTTCTCTCGGGCCGTTGGCATTCCTGCAAGAGTCCACGTGGACGGTTCTTCAGCTGGAGTGGAATTTGTGGTTTTTGTCCAAGGTTTCTGAGTCTTCACCTCTTCTACCTGCAGCTCATATCATCTGTTCTGTGAAGTCTTTTTCTTGTCACCCCTTTTTCTACTTCCCCAGCTTGCAGGTAATTGCCATCTTTTCTCTGCTCCTGTCTCTGTGGACATATGCCTCTTGATATTGTAGGATTTACAAATGTTGAAGCAAGGGCCCAGAAAGGGTTCGTAACTTGCCCGAAGTAACACAGCCAGCAAGTGACAGAATTTTCAAACTAGAACCCAGGTCTCTTGACTCTCAGATCACTTCTTTTTCAGCATATCATGATGAAGATAAACAGACTGCAGTAGAAAATGCATTTTCAGGGTACTAACTTTAACTGAGTAAAGAAAATTGTCCACATGAGACCATAAAAACGACTTGCTCTATTTGAGCTCTCACCCTCAGTGGCATTCTGTACTGTTCCTAGGGAGTTACTCAGCAGTGGCTTTAGTAATGGGTAGTGAGGCAGGGAAGCATTCAGGGTGAGGCTCGGAGACAGAGAGCACTTCTCTCCAGGCCCTGATGCTTCCAGAAAGGAGGGAGGGTTGATTAAGTTCATCTCTGTTGGCTTCCTGATACATTTCAACTCTTGCTTTAAATGTTTAGAGTGTCAGCTATGGCCTTAGCCCAGCACTGGTAGATTCAACTTTAAAAAATTTAATAATGGTCATTCACAATATGTGAGTTTGATCTGCATTGTAAGTGATTAAAACATTTTTAAAAATCAGATAAGGCATGAGGAATTCAGGGTAAGATTTAGGCACAGCCCACGGGGTGACCCGTCTTTCCCGACCTGCCGGCCCATCGCGGTGGGTCATTCTTTTCTGCTCCACGATCCTCTGCGCTCACCTTAATTACAGCGCTTTCTCCATTGTGTTGCTTGTTTTTGCAGCCGGCCTAGAGCTACACGTATTTATCCAGTGAACATTTCTCTGTACCTCCACGTGAGCGGGTTAGGGGTGGTGCCCAGCGGGCGGAGTTGAGCTACAGCCCTTTTCTCTTGTCACGAGCCCACGGGGCAGGTGGCGCGAGGCTGCAGAGCGCGTGCGCCCAGCCCTGGCTCTGCTGTGTCCACGGAGCGAGCCAGGGCACCTCACCTCTCTGGACCTCAGTCTCTTCACCTGTAAGCTGTGGTTAATAATAATACGGGGCTATGTTAGGATTAAAGGAGTCAGTGTGTTTGTAAACTACTTAGCGTGGTACCTGGTGCACTGTAAACATCAGCCATTGCTGTTTTTGTTGTGATTTGCTTACGGTGGTTGCTGTCTTCCCATCCTTTTCCAAGTACCCCTGTTAAAACACGCCGTGAAAGTGTGCACCTTCACCTGTCTGCGAGTCTACTGTAAAGTAAGGATCTGTGGAAAGATCTTAAGACTCCTTAAGCCTAGAAATGATGGTTATGTGCCATCACCAGAGCGTGCCAGGAGCGCAGCTCCCGCTCTCGCTGCTGCCGGACGCGCTGTCTCCTGCGCTTGCTGGTTGGGAGAGGGAGCGGAAGGAAGGCACGCTTGGAGCCAGCAGCAGCGTCTGATTGGAAAGCAGTCGCCTGATGTCTTCACGGGAAAGAAAACAGCTTCCTGGGCAGCGGTGAGGAGGAACGCAGGCCCAGACGGAGGCGAGATGGGCCTGGGACTGGCAGGGGCTGCGGAGCCTCGTGCCAGGCGGGGGACGGGAGTTCCGGGGAGGGACGCGCTGTCCCGAAGCTGGGCCGCATGGCCCAGACGCGCGCTCCTGCCAGACGGTGCTCCTGCTGCCGCAGAGCATTTCAGAGGAGATTTGCTAAAATAGTGCATTTAAGCGCATTCTTTTTTCTAGTGTTAATGGATTTCCTGATAAGTAGGAAATGTGTCAAATAATGAAGAAAAAAATTCCTGAACAACACAAAAATTTTTCGGAATTTGTACCTTTTGATCTGTGTTCACATGCGATGTTTTTATTTAATCACATGCTATTTTATAGTCTGCTTTTAAAATTTAATGCTCTTATACCATTTTTGGTATTTATAATTGCCCTTAATCATAATTTTAAAGCTACATAATATTCCATGATATACCTTTTTCATTTATTCTTTAGGGCAGATTTCAAGAAATCAGATTATTGTTTCAGTTTCAATATTTATATAGTTCTCATTTACATGTTATGGTAAACCTTCTAAAAGAATTATACAGATTACAATGTATACAGGTTGTACTAAAGCCTTTTTAGTATTGGTTGTCACCGCTAAAAAAATTGGCTAATGTAATAAATATTATTGAAAATTGGTATCACAGAATTCTTATTTTAAAAATTTTAAGTGATTGGTCATAATAAAGAATAAATTTTCCTCACCTACTTATTTTTTAAAATTTATTTTATTTATTTTTTTTAGATAGAATCTCACTCTGTTGCCCAGGCTAGAGTGCAGTGGTGTGATCAGAGCTCACCGCAGCCTCAAACTCCTGGGCCTAAGTGATCCTCTCACCTCAGCCTCCTGAGGAGCTGGGACCACAGTCATGAGCCACTGTGCCTGGCCCTCACCTGTTCATTTGTTGCTTGTTTGTACTCCAGTGGATTTCTGCTTGTAAGGTATAACTTATATCCACTAGAGTGCGTATATCCAAAGTATACAGCCTGATGCATTTATACACTCGCATGCACACATTCTCCCACAGCTGTGCACACATACCTGCACCATGTGCACCTTGTCACCACCAAGGAGACCATCCCCAGCAGCCCCCTCAGGGTCTGAGCCAGCCACAGGTCCGCCGTGAGTGGCCAGCGTTCCCACTCCGGATGGTTTTGTCTGTTCTTCACTTCATGTGAAGAAATCATATAGTGTTGCTCTTGTGTCTGACTTTCTCCCTCAGCACTGTCTGTGTATGTGTTTGCTTTTCTCATGACCGTATTTCACTTTGTGAATGAACCACTATTTATTTACCCATTCTACTGTTGATGGATATTTAGGCGTGTTTACCATTTTGGGCTGTAATGAATAAATCTGCTGTGAGAATTCTTACACATGTCTTTCTCTGGCATTTGATGAGTTTGTGCCCAGTAGTAGAATTACTGGGTCAGGCTGGGAATGGCGGCTCACACCTTGTAATCCCAGCACTTTGGGGGACTGAGGTAGGAGGATCGCTTGATCCCAGGAGTTTGAGACCAGCCTGGGCAACATAGTGAGACCCCCTCTCTACCAAAAAATAAAAACTATTAGCCAAGTGTGGCACGCCTGTAGTTCCAGCTACATGGGAGGCTGAGGTGGGAGGCTCGCCTGAGCCCGGTAGTTCAAGGCTGCAGTGAGCTATGATCACACCACTGCATTCCAGCCTGGGTGATAGAGCAGAGTGAGACCTTGTGTCTAAAAAATAAAAAAAAAAAAAGAATTGCCAGGTCAGAGTATGTTTAGCTTTAGTGTGTTCTGAAGTTCTGCCAAATGTTTTTCTTAATAATTATTTAATAATTAATGATCAATAGATTTTCAAGTGTCCACGGAGGGAAAGAGTGTTTATAGGTAAAATTTCCTTGAGTGTGGAAAGGAAAAAGTACACAATAAACCTTCACTTTAAATAAAAAGTGCTGTGTTAGTTTCCCCAGTTCTTCGATGCATAATTTGTAAGTCAGAAGCTGTCCTCTGGGAATATTTCCAAATCCACTGTTAAAACCACACTGGCCAGCCTGGGCAAGAGTGAGACCTTGTCTTTACAAAAAATAAAAAATTAGCTGGGCATGGCGGTGTGCACCTGTAGTTCCAGCTACTCGGGAGGCTGAGTCAGGAGGATCGCTTGAGCCCAGGAGTTTGAGGCTGCAGTGAGCTGTGATGACACCACTGCACTCCAGCCTGGGTGACAGACTGAGACTCTTTAAAAAAACAAAACAAAACAAAAAAACCCCCCCCCAAAACCCAAAACCCACCACATTAGGCTATGAGTGCAGGGAAAAACTTTTAAAAAAATAGTTTAAAAAATAATAGTAATGAATTTTAGGGAAGGGAAGGCACTCGTACTCACTGGGCTCTAGTTCTGCATTAGGCCGCGCCCTGCCGCGTCTGGTTTCTCGTTAATCCCAGGAGGGTAGTGCCGGCGTCTTCACTGTGCACACGGGGAAATTGCGGTTCAGTGTCACACAGCCCTTCTGTGCAGGGGCAGGTTTGAATTCTACTCTGAGTGAGTCCAGAGCGACTCCTTAAGAGGACTGGAGGTGGTTTTTCATGAGAACATTGCATGAGAGGAAGCAGTCAGAGGTCTAACAAGAAGCCACCTGAAGCAACGTGGCGGGCAGATGCTAGTGGGTGTCATAGAAACATGTATTAAAATAGCATTAATATTTGTTTTGATTGCAAAAGTAATATATATTAATCATGAAGAAATGTTAAAAATACAAATAAGTCACAAAGAAGTAAAGGAAAAATACCTATAATCCTACCACCCAAAGATAACCAGTTTCCTGCTAGTTTTCTTGTCTGGACATTGAATACTTTTTTTAAAATAAAAAATGGATGTAGCATTTGTTTTAAAAAGTTTAATTAAAAGTTTTAAAAATTTTCTCTTCGCCTTTAATATATAATGGACATTTTCCTGTGGCGTTAAATATTCTTCTACAGTATATCGAATGGCTTCATGGTATTATATCGCAGTCAGATACTGCACTGTATTTGAACGATTCTCTATTGCAAACATTTGGGTGACTTGTACTTTTTCATTACAATAGTTAATGCCATGGGGAACATTCTTGGATATAAATCTTTGTACAGATCCATGGATATTTTCTTAGTACAAATTTATTTTTAAAAGAAGAATTATGTTTTATCATTAACTTGGATATTGATAAGAGATTGAATGTGAAATCATTTTAATTCTTCTAAAAATTATCATGAAAAACATGGAGATAGCATATTTAACTTTTTCATTTGGTGGCTAAAATAGCATGCTATTACAATTAACATACAATGATAGGTCCTGAAGGCTATTGGACCATCAGAAGTTGAGGGTCAGACGTGGCGGCTCCCACCTGTAGTCCCAGCTGCTTGGGAGGCTGAGGCAGGAGGATCCATTGAGACCAGGAGTTTGAGGCTGCAGTGATCAATGATGGTGCCACTGCACACTCCAGCCTGGCACAGCTGACCCCATTTCTTTTTTTTTTTTTTTTTTTGAGACAGAGTCTCACTCTTTTGCCCGGGCTAGGGTGAGTGCCGTGGCGTCAGCCTAGCTCATAGCAACCTCACACTCCTGGGCTCAAGCGATCCTTCTGCCTCAGCCTCCCAAGTAGCTGGGACTACAGGCATGCGCCACCATGCCTGGCTAATTTTTTCTATATATTTTTAGTTGTCCGATTAATTTCTTTCTATTTTTAGTAGAGATGGGGTCTCGCTCTTGCTCAGGCTTGTCTCGAACTCCTGAGCTCAAACAATTCGCCCACCTCGGCCTCCCAGAGTGCTAGATTACAGGTGTGAGCCACTGCGCCCGGCCACAGGCTTCACTTCTTCACTCTTCACAGCAACCTTTCAGGGTGGTGCTGTCATTCCCATTCCCCAAGCACAGATGATAAAACCTTGGGTCAGAGATGGTTAAGTCTCTTAGGCAGTGAGTGAAGGGACCAGATGCAAATTTAGGCTCACCAGATGCCAAAGCCTGTACAGTTCCCTTCTGATTGAGGAACTGGCCTCTGCACAGCTTCTGGGGATATACGAGGGAAAGGGTACTTAGGGAGCCTTTGAAGGCACCCTCCTCATCAGGTGGGCTGGAGTTGGTCTGATTCCCTTTCTGCCCTCCTGCCCTTGGTGTATGCATGTCTCATCTTCTTATATGTGCATCCCATCTTCATGGGCTAGCTCAAGGATATGTTCCTAGAAGGCATGAGCCAACTCTTATACTCAGAATTGCCATTGTATTTGGAGCTTCCAGAACCTGAGGGCTCACACCTTGACATAGTCTGGGGCCCTCAGGCAACAGCTTACTCATCCCGGCAGCTTCTAGCCTCTGTGTGGCTCATTTCTCTTCCCCAGGGTCAGCTGGAGGCCTGACACAGGGTCCCTGCCTGGCTTTGGCCATCTTGCCTGCACCCTCACCTCTGGTCGGGGATTCCAGAGCCGCACAACAGGGTCGATGCCGCTGGTGGCCAGGAAGCAGTAGCTGGGATGTGGCTGCAGGCAGTTGACAATGGACTCATCCCCCTGGAGCACGCGGACCAGGTTGGTGGTCTCCTTTTCCCAGATGAAGAAGGAGCCATCGTCAGAGCCACTGACGATGTATTGAGCGTTGCTGGCGGGGGGGCAAAGGGCAAGGAGGTCAGGTGGGGTACTGCCCTACAGCCTCAAGTAGAGGCTGCGTGGCCTAGGGCAAGGGTGCAGGAAGTCTGGAGCCACTCAGTCCCCCATGCGCTGGGTTCTGCACTTGACTCAGAACTCCATGCGCATGGCAATCCTCTCCAGACTGCAGACCCTGGTCACTATTCTCCTAAACCCAGGGTTAGCAACTGCCTGGGTCCCTCCAAGACAGTCTCCCACAAAGTACATTATTAACCTTCTTGGGGCCAGGATGAGATCTTATATCGTTTAGGTCTCTAAAACGCCCTTGTCTAAGCCTTCCCTGAGTAGTCCTAGGCTTCTTGCATCCAGACCCCAAAATCCTACAGTACATCCACAATACAGTAAAGCTCCTCTCACACCACTGACATTTACAGGGGATCTTGATGGAGAAATTCTTGATTCATGTTCATGTGTCTTAGCTACCCAAAGAAAATGCAGACACCTGCAAATGATATTTGAGACTTAAGCTTTGTCCTTCAGAACCCAGGGCACAGTTCTGAGCACATAATAGGTGAGAAGATTCTTAGCCTCTGAGGGCTCTTGCTTCATACCCCCAGCAGAGGGAGGTGCCAAGTACCCAGATAAAGAAACAAGCCCTGGTATATGCAGGGGGGAAGAGATGGGGGATAAAGGAATAGTTCAGGCACTGTGCTGGATGCTTTCCTTGGATTATCTCATTAGTGCTTGTTATGGCCTCATGAGTGAGTATGGCTCGTTTCATTTTATAGATGAAGAAACTAAGGCTGACAGAGGTGAAGCCATCCGCCCAAGGACACAGAGGCAGAGCTGGGATTCGAGACTTTTCTAAAAGAATTATGCCCCCAACACCCCCCGCCCCAACCTCCTGTTGCCAATTGGGCTGCGCCCTCCTCCTCTTCAGGGCCTCAGACCTGCCAAAGAAATTGGCCTCCTTGATATCCGTGGTGGTGTTGCAGTGGCCGCAGTAGCGGAACTGGTAGTCGTAGCTTCGCTCCCGCAGCACCATCTCATCCTCGGAGATGGAGTCCTTGCGGCTTGTGCTGCGGAGGCGGACTGGGCCACTGCCACCAGCAACTTTCTTCTCCTCTGGGGGCAAAGATCAAGGAAAGGTTAAGTGTCCTGTCCCTTTCTTCCCCACCCCCCCAATCTTTCCCCTACTGATGGCCTTGTTTCAACCCAAAGTTTTGGCAATGTAAGGCTACCTTCCTTCACCCCTACCCTGGAAAATTGGGAAATGGTTGTGAGAAAATGGTTGGATCCAGCCCCTGGAGATATTCACGAGGAGACTGTTAATGCCAGCGGGCCCTGGTTCAGGTCCCTGAACAAAGGTATGGAAGCCTCAAGGATGCACAGACTCAAGGTCTGTTTTTGTGGCGGTGAGAAGCAGGAAAGGATGGCATGAGGCACTAGCAAAGGGAGCCCTGAATGGGGGACTTTTATAAATAGATTTATAGCTCTAAAGACAGAAAGGACCAAGCCTTTACCCTCTGGAGAAAAGTTATTATGGATCCCAGCTGAGGCACTGATCAGTTAAATGACAGGTAAAATCACACCAGTTTCCTCAGTTCCTTAAAAGTGCCTCATTCCTGCCTGCTTCAGGGCCTTTGAGTGTGCCGGTCCCCCTGTCAGCATCCTGCACCTCCCACAGCTACACTATGTATCTAGTTAACTCTTCCTCCACATCCTTCAGATCTTAACCATCTCTTTCTGAAGAACCTCAGGCTGCCACAAAGTCCCCCTACCCTATACACCTATACCATTCAGGTGCCCAAGGCACTCATCATACTCTTTGTTTCTGCTTCACTGTTTGGTTCCTTCACTAGGCTGTAAACTCCATGAACACAGAACTCCTATCTGACTTGTTCAGAGTTTATTCCCAGGACCCAGAACAGTGCTTAGCACATGGCAAGTGTCTGATAATTATTCACTAAACAAATGAATTAATCACATGGTTAGTAAATTGCAAAGGAAAGAGGTGAGGATCCATGTCTGCCTCCAGTGAGCCCACCTTTCATGTTAATAGCCCTCACTGCAATAACCCAGTTCGCTCTCTAACACTACTGAGGTGAGCTGGGCAGTGTCTTGTGTGTTCTTTGTGTAGGTAAAGCAGTAGGTTGAGGCTCTGCTTTGTCCTAGGCTACAGAGTTAGTACACAGTAGAGCTGAGAATGGAACCCCAGGCCCCACATTCCATGCTTGAAGCATTTCTACTGCCCTGTGCTGTTGTCTCTGCTGCACTATACAAACAGAACAAAGGCAACAACCTGTTACTGCCTCTCTCTCAGGTGCCCAAGTGAAGCTGCTAAGTCCCTGTCTGAGCAGGTGAGACTGTCCAGTAGGAGCCCACACGGCCTGACTGGGCTCAGCTTACTCCTGTTCTGAGCACCAAGCGTAACACCAGGTGCTTTAAACATACTACTGCTAATTGTCAACAGAAACTCTCAATGGGAGGTGCTAGCATGCCCCCTTTTCAGCTGATGAAACTGAGTCTCAGAGAGACCAGTGACTGCCCCAAGGTTGCATGGTTGCTGAATCATCTGAATCCAGGCCTCTCCAGTCCCAGAACCAGGAGCTCTCCAGGACATCATGCAGCAGCTCAAATGGTAAGAGTGACAGCAACCCCTCCTCAGTGTCCACTCACCACCATCATTTTTGGAGAAGAGGGCAGCTGTGATGTCACGGCCCAATGCATCACAAGCGCTGCTGTGGGCCTGCTCCGGGAACTTCCCTTTGAAGTCGTCCAGGCACTCCAGGGCCTCAGCCACATACTTGAGCTCAAAGAGGCAGCGGGCCAAGCGAAAGTGTGCCTTCAGGTGGCATGGGTTTAGGGAGATGGCCTTGAGGCAGTCCCTCAGGGCATCGTAGTGGTCACCATCCCTGGGAAGGCAGGGGAGTGTGGCTTGGAGGTGGGGCCACGTGGCAAGCAAGGGGTCCCCACTCAGTCTCCTCTGCTTCCTGTGGCCACCCCAGCCCACCTCTGACAGATCTCATGGTGAGGGGACTTGGGGATGAAGACAATCCTGGCTCAGTCCAGGCTTCCCTCCTCAGGAGACAGACTATGTTAAGGAACAAATCAGGAACCCTAAGGTCTTGGGAGTGACAAAAAATGGTGTCAGGCTGCCCTCTGCCGGGAACAGCGTGCAACTGCATAGCCACTCACCCCAGGAACCTGCAGCTCTGCAGCAGAAGGCCTGGCATCTTGCCCACCTCAGGCTCCCCAAGCCCTCCTTCTCTCTTCCTCCATCTACCTCCTCAAATCCCCCCGGCTGGCCTTCAAAGCCATGTCCAAGGCAGGGGGCCCTCAAGGACAGTTCTGTGGTCTGGGGAAGCCAGAAGTGCCAGGCTGGGGATGCAGGGTCTGACCAGCAGGCAGTAAGCCCTCAGCCAGACCCCCCTCTGTCCTGGCTGACTGATCCACAGCAGCTGTGGCCTCTACCTCCTGGGGCTGGAGGATGGGGCCTGACAGTCTGGCACAGTCGGCTCTCTGGAAGCTGATGGCAAGGGGGGCTGTGCACGCCAGAGCTCCGAATCATCCCCACTCACTTCTCCAACCTCCTAAAGCACAGATGAAGGGAAGTGGGAGTGCTTTGGGGGTAATGGGGGGAGTATGTGGGAAAAAATCAAAGGAGAAGCCTCTCCTTCTCCCACCCTGTGCCAGAATACAGGAGAGACACCCCCAGCACCTGTAGGCCTGTCTCTCTGCTTCTTATCTAGAGAGCCAGATGGGTTGCAGGAGCCACTTTCCCTTCGGAAGCTTCTTCCCCTCCCCCCTTCCTGGGCTCAGGTGGGACTAGGATCCCAGCAGCACTCCCTGAAGATGATGGCCGCTCCACCAAGGGCATAGTTTACAACACTCCTGTGTGGCCAAAGCAGGCCTGACATGGGAAGGTCCCTCCTGACCCTCCTCTCCTATAGCATTCAGGGAGTACCCAGCCCTTAGAGCAGCCATGCTCAGAAACCAGCAGTTCAGCTGGTGTGGGGGCAGGAAGGAGATAGAGCTGCTTTGATGGCGTGGCCTGCGTCAGAATGAGTGGCTGTGACCAAGGAGCAGGCGCTGTTTGGAAACCTAATTATTGCCTGCAAGGTGCCCCTCCAAGCTCCTGGGGAGAGCCAGACCAGAGACCAGCCAGGAGCCAGAGGGTGACAGCTCCCACTGCATCCAGGAGCAGATGGCAGCCCTGGGGAGACTGGCCTGAGACAGAATGTGACATTCTAGGGGTCACTGGCAGGCATGTGGGGATGAGGGGGAGAGAGCAGGCTGGCCCCAGGGCTCACCCCTCCTAGACTCACTGCCAGATCAATCTCCCTGAAAGGACAGCCCTCGGCACATCCCTCTCCTGCTCAAAGCTCTCCAGTAGATGCCCATCATGCACTGAATCAGGGCCAGCGCCACCGCTCTGCATTCCAAGCCCTCCCTAGGCCGGCCCCAGGCTACCTCACAGACTCATCTCCTGCCAGTCCCTTCCCGAACCCTCTGCTCCAGCCAAATGGATTTGCTGTTCTGCAAACAAGCTCTTCAGTCAGTCCCCCGCCCCCACGCCTTTGTTCACACCATTTCATCTCCCTGGAATGTCCTTCCCCCTTGGCCCCTCCTCTCCTTCATCTCCTGTCTAAGCCTGCCCACACTTAAAGCCCATTCAGATACCACATCTTTCTGACGCTGCCCTGATCCCCAGCTAAAGTGACCCAACTTTTCTTTTCTTTTTTTTTTGAGACAGAGTCTTGCTCTGTTGCCCAGGTTAGAGTGCCATGGCGTCAGCCTAGCTCACAGCAACCTCAAACTCCTGGGCTCAAGCGATCCTCCTGCCTCAGCCTCCGGAGTAGCTGGGACTACAGGCATGCGCCACCATGCCCGGCTAAGTTTTTCTATATATTTTTAGCTGTCCAATTAATTTCTTTCTATTTTTGGTAGAGACGGGTTCTCGCTCTTGCTCAGGCTGGTCTCGAACTCCTGAGCTCAAACGATCTGCCCACCTTGGCCTCCCAGAGTGCTAGGATTACAGGCATAAGCCACCGCACCCGGCCTGTGACCCAACTTTTCTTGATGCCCATAGCACTTTACCTGACCATTCACAAGACTCACTGCTTCTTACCTCTTTAATGCTGAATTATGTCCATGACTTTATCCCCTGTCCTGAGGCTGTGTGCTCTGGAGCATGAGAACTCAGGCTGACAGAACTTTATGTCCCTAGTACCTAACACATAGTAGGAGCTCAGAGAACATATCAAAGGCACACATGGATTGGGAAATCACCAACCTCTCTTAGCAAGAATGCAGGAGGGAAGCTGAGCTCTCAGCCTAGATCCTGGATGAAGAACACTGCGTTTTACCCAACTGTTGGGACAAAGAGGTGAAACACCTCAGGATGGCCCCCAAACAGTCATCGCCTGGGTGTTGCTGCCACCTGAGCCCTTGGCAAACTCCTGATGCCTCAGCTGAGACCATGGGGGTAGATCCTCCCCAACCCCCACCTACCATCCTGCTGACTTGGGTGGGTTTCTTAAGCTTCCCTCTCTGGCCTGCCTAGCTGCAGCCAGACGATGGCACACCAGCTGGCCTGTCTGTCTGGGCAGAGCCGACGGATGCCAGACGGAGCAGAAATGGCTGTGGGCCCAGCTCTATCCATCTTCCGTCCTGGCCCTGGCTGGGGGATGGGGGTCTGGCTGTCTGCTTGCCTGCTGGTGCTGCAGGCAGAAGGGTTGGGGACCCTGATGGTCTCCAAAGATGAAGGATATGGACTTTTACCACCAGCCACCATGCCCCAGCATGACCCACAGCCAGCTTCAGATCTCTGGGATCTTGTTTGTACTTTGTCCAAAGAGTCTAACAGAATAGAAAGCAAGCCCCAGGGGAAAGAAGCTGCAGACATTTTAGACAGACACGAATTGAATTCACCAAACCCCTCATTTCCACCTAGTAGGATTCCACTGCTCCTTCAAAGTCAAATTCAATGCCCAATTTTCCAACAGTTGGGATTAACCATTCTCTCAACTCCTACTTCCCCAGTGGCCACAGCACTTTATAACAAAGTACCATGCAGGAACTATTTGTGAACATGTGTCACTTAACTGTGGGCTTCCTCTGTGCTTGAGACTTCCTGATTAATGGGTCAGGTGCCTGCCCACCATTAGCCTGGAGGTGGGGAGGAAAGGCCTTGGCCAAGAAGCCCTACGAGACAGCAGGATGTCACTGCCACCTTTCTGGATGCCTCAGCAACTTGGCTCCATCAGGCCCACTGCCTTTTGGTCCAGTCGCCTCATCCCTCGTCCTGACCCAGGTCCCCTCTGCAGTGCCCACTCACCACTTGCGCTTCATGTAGGCTGCAGCTCGGTTTCCATAAAGCATGGCATTGTGAGGGGCCTTCTGCACAGCCTTGCTGTAAAGCTGAATGGCCTGGGTCCACTGCTGGCAAGCAAAAGCCTCATTGGCTTGCTGTTTCACGCGCTCCAGGTATGGGGGCAGCTCTACTTGGGGACTGCAGGGGAAAGAGAGCCAAGTCAGACCAGTCAAAGAAGGTCAGAGCAGCTCCTCAGGAAGTCTATAGCCTAGTCTGAGGTCCACTCAGGTTTTCTGGCCTCTGGGATCTACACTGCCATCTAGAAGAGGGGACCACTCCTACCCCCCTGCCTGGGTTATTACCTATTACTGTGATAGGGAATAGGAACAATTCCAAATATTCTGAGCCAGTGAAAAAGAAGAGGGGAAGAAGTGAAGTTGCTTAGACAAGTTTAAGGCAATTCTTAAACTTATTAAGAATTGGTGTTAGCTAGCATGACAGTAGCTAACACCACCTGCCTCCAAGCTGAGCTGAACCTTATGAACTCTTGAGTCCCTCCTGTAGAGAATTCTGTTTCTCTCGAGGACTAGAGAATTTGAGTACCTCTGTATCCAAAGCCCAGCACAGGGCCTGGCAGAGAATAGGGGCAAGAATATGTTACAAGATCGGGGTTAATATAATGGGAAGGCCCATCTGTGTGGAACCCCTTTTTGGAGACAGCTCAGTGCTAAGAGGCAGCTAGCTCCTGGGTCCTGACCGCAGCTACTGGTACCATGAAACCAAAGCTTCAATCTGAGCATGACTGGTGTCCTACTAGGTAGGAGTGGCATTGGGACCACTAGCCACCCTCCAGAAGACTGTGTCTCAACCCTCTGTGATATATGCCTGGGTACAGGTCAGGAGGAAGATTTACAGGACATGTTCTTCCCTCCAGTCAGTCGATAAGATGTAATTGGGACTTGGAGGGCAGGACAAGTCAGCTGGCCTCACCTGACATGTCCCCTAGTCTCTGGCAGCCGGAAGCCATTGCTGTGAAGGTGCAGGCCATTGGACACACCATTGGACACACCATTGGTGGACATCTTGCCGTTCTGGACTTCTGGCAGGGGATGGGGAGAAAGTGACAGAAAAAACTTAGGAAGAGATCCTCATTTCTTCTTGGTAGCCGTCCAGCTTCCACCACAGGGACTTCCTTTGTGGGACTATTCTCCCAGGTAAGATCCATCCCCAGAAAGCAAGTTCTCACAGACCAGCAGGCAATGGCATAAAGAAAAGCCTGCGCGCCCTCTGCTGGCTGGCAAGGGACAAAGCTTCAACTTGGCGTTACCCTCAGCCAGAGGTGGGGGTGGGAATGAGGGTGAGGAGGTGCCTAATCAACTGTAGGCCCCAGGAAGAAGTCAGACTGAGCCAGGATGAGAAGGGGAAGGGAACTACTTCAGGTCCTCAAGAGCCAAGCCATGGAAAGAACCTGTCTTTTCAGAGGCAAGTGAAAAGGGCTGTGCTGCATGACTCATAGAGCTCTCTCCTATTGTCTTCACTCTTACTGTATAGATGGGGTTATTTCAGAGATCTGCTCTTTTTTGGGGGATCACAGCCACAGTCCAGAGTAACAGGCAGGTTTCTCAGCAGGGACAGTGTACACTCGAGCTCCCCCGCACTGCCTCAGCAGAGATACCCTGAGGGAGAACTTACCCGCTGAGGAGTGGCATTTTCTAGGCAAGAGGAAGGTGTATGGCCGCTGCTTATAAGTCAAGTCAAACAAATAGACCTAGAGTTGAGGGGTCAAGAAAAGAGATGGAGGCTGTAAGGTAAGGATGTGGTTGGACTAGTACCAAGGCCTTTGTGGCTTCTCAAGAACTAGGTTTTTCAACATAGTGAGTGTTGAGCAAGGAACCATCGAGCTAGCCCAGGAGGTGTTTCCAGCAAACCTTAGTGGGAAAATCTTCCTAGCCCTGGCACTTGGGGTGGGCTATTTGATTTACCCAAAGCCCTGTTTGAACAACTGTCATTAATTAGAATCACATTAAGTTGGAAAAGTCCTCAGAGGTCACAAAGCCAAATGTCTCATTTTACATTTATCCTAGCACTACCCCTGGGTTTTCATAATTCTTGGGACAGGTACAGGAATGTCGGGCCTGCGCTCCTCTATTCTCCATCCCATTTCTTTTGTATATATTCACATCTTGTTTTGTAATGTCATCAACTGTTTTATTTGCCACATCTTCTGTCAGCCTGGGGAATGGATGGTATTTCATACTTGTCTGTCTTCTGTTTATGATAATAATGCTAGTTCCAGAGTAAGTGCTCAGTGTTTGTAGAATAAAGGAATTTATGCAAGGTTTACTAAATATCCTGACTAAGAGCACACAAACAGAAGGTTTAGCAACCTGCCATTATTAAAGAACATTTCCCAAAGCTGGCCCTGAACTACAGTCTGGCTACATGCTTTGAGCCCTAGGGATTTCCTCCTAGGAGAATAGCAGATGAGGAAACCAAGGCTTGGAAAAATGAAGAGATTTGTTCAAAGTCACATTCACAGCTAGTCAATGGCGGGCCAGCATTTGAAGACAGGTCTATCAATTCCAAAATATATATATTCTTAACCAAAATACCATATTATCATATATATACCTAGTTCATTAAAGAAAAAAAGAAAGAGAAAAGACTAAGCGGGGACATCTGAGAATTCCAATGATGCCATGTTACCTTCACATTTAACTGTAACATCATTTACAATGAGGCTGTTGCTTCTTGTCTGCCTCATGGCAGTGGACGTTAGGTGTGCAGCCCTGGCTGCTGGACATGGGATGGTGGTGGGCAGAGCCACCTTATACAGCTGTACATACCTGTTCCCCTCCCATGTTGACTAGCAGCTCTGTGCCATTGGGGCTGAAGGTCACATAGGTGGCAACCAGCACTCTCAGACGGTTGTTGTAGTCAGGAAGCTTCACTGGCAGGTGACCTGCAGGGAATAGCCTAGTCATCCTAGAGTGAGGCTCCCAGTCCCCCTCAAAGGTACAAGAGATTGTGAAGTTAGCCATGTTGAAAATGATAGCAATCAATTTCATCATAAAAGCAACTTCCAATGTTGAGCCCTTACTATATGCATTGGACCAGTGCTTTATATACTTTATCTCACTTACTTATTATAACCCCATTTTACAGAAAAAAAAAACTATCAAGGTTAAGTATTACAATTTGCTGAAGGTCACACAATTGACCAATGGCAGAGTCAGGATTAAAACCTAGGTCCGTCTGACTCTAAAACCCTTGTTCTTGACCACTATGCCATGCTGCCTCCTTGCAGTGCCCCAGTAAGAGTCAGCATCCAACCAAAAGTTTGGAGCCACAGCTGTGCTGGGCCTTACCTGCTACATAATACTGGGCTGCACCATCTGGAAGGGGTTTCTGCCGGTCACAGAAGGTGTGCACACCTGCTGAAGGGCTCTGCTTCATGCTCTTTCTGGTGGGAAGGAAAATCATGGGTTAAAACCCTACTACTATCCCTGGCTAGACCAGACCACACTCACTAGAGGAAAACCTAAGTTTGTATCCCTGAGAGATACAGGAGGTACCTTTCTTTCTTACCTAAGCAACCCCAAGGTCTACCAACTAGACAGCTGTAGACACATACATTACAGTACTTTACAAGTAGGTCCTGTATGTAAACTGGGTCCTCATGACCACCCTACCATGCCCATTTTACAGATGAGCATGCTAAGGCTCAAGGCCCACTCCAAGCCATGTTGTATATGAGGGCCAGTAGTGGTTGCCCAAGCCCATGAATGAAAGCAAAGCAGGACAGATATTCCTACACCTGTCCCAAGAGTCACAGAAGGCCCTGGCTGGAGGAGCTACTCAGGTCTGGGGTTGCTGTGGCAGTTTTTGAGTATATTCTACTTTTATGGTTTAAAAAAATAAATAAAACAAAATTACACGTACAAAAAACTTATATGTACAAAATTATAATTCTGTACAAATAATAATAGTAAAAGAACTAGCAAGAAATATTATATATAGTGATTTCTTTCAGGTGATGGGATTACAAGTAATTTATTATACTTTTCATATTTTCCAAAACAAGTGTGGATTAATTTTTTTAAAGACTAGTCAAGTGCAGTGGTGAGAAGGGGAAAAAGAATAGAACGAGGAGTTTGATATGTAACTGACTGGGAACCATTGAGATAACTCACTACACCTTCAGATCAACCAAAATGTTTTTAAATCACAAAATTAAAGAAAACCCACCTCATAAAGAAGAGGGCATGGCCATGAGAGAGGGTAGCAGGTTCCCAAGGACTTGCCCACAGGAGGCTGAACTCTTCCTACCTGTGGTTATGGATCATGCGGATGTCATAGAGTCTCACGAAGGGCCCACTGGCCCCGACTGCCAGACAGTTGTTGTCCTGGGGGTTGACGGTGAGGCACTTGGCCTCTACCAGCTGGCCACAGTACTCTGTCAGGTCAATCAGCACCTCCGAGTGTTTGCTGTTCTCTCGAAGGTCATACTGGCTGTGAGAGAGGACAGAGTTAGAGGGTCAGAGTCCTTATGTGGAAGGCAGGGGACAAGCCAAGTCCTTGTTATGCAAGAGGATTGGGAGGGGCTTTGGACCTGTTTGTAAATAATAATGTCAAAAACCACTCCCATTTCTTGAGTGCCCACTGTGTGCAAGGAAGCTACAGCAGGCTTCTCACACATTCTGTTTTATACTAATAGAACCCCAAAGGTAGATACTATTGTACCTATTTTATAGATGTCAGTTTATTGCTACTGTCATACTACTACTGATCACTAACAGTTAGAACATGTTTTATGTCCAGTATTGTCCCTAAGTGGTTTACATGTATTATTTAATTAATCCTAACACTATCCCTAGGTATCATTAGAATACTGAAGTTCAGAGAAGTTAAATAACCAGCCTGGGATGATACTGCTAGTAAGTGCAGAGCTGGGATAGCTTCCTGACTGCATTTTAATGGCTCTGCTTTGCTTCTTCCTAATCTAGCTTCTTTCAGGAAACAAAGGAAGTATGGAGGTAATAGAAAAGAGAATCTGGAGATCATCTAAGAGTTACCTAAAATACCACAGGCCAAGGCAAGCCCAAAAGTCCCATCTATGCGGCAAAGGTAATGCCAAAAAGTCTACCCAGGAGCAGCATACTCCCACCATTTCAGACTGGAGAACTTTTTGCAGCCAACACACAGGTACCAGAGAGTGGATAGGGACATCACTCATGTGCTCATCCACCTCTTGCCTGGACATCTATAATAATCTCTTTGCTGTTCACCCTGTCCTTCTAAGATGTGTTCACTAGATTGCTCTTCCCCAAACAAACAAAATGTGTGTTTTACATCAGTCTCCTGCTCAAAAAATTGCGGAGATTCCTCAATACTTTTAACATGAGTTTACTTTAAGTTTACTTTTACCAAATTCTTCAGCCTGATTTTCAAGACCTGATTTCACATCTCTCTCCAACCTTATTCCCCATTTTTCTAAATGTGGGTCAATGATAACTACAGAATTGCTTATTCTGCATGTGCATGCTTATCCCTGCCTTCACAAACTCTGCTCAAGCTGGGGAATCTACTCTGCTTTTCCTTGCCCATCTAAATCTTGTCTGTTCTGGAAGGCCTAGCTTATGTTCACCTTTATCTAGGACACCCTCCCTGACCGTGCCTATGCCTAAGTGCTTAGGATCCTACCCAGTGCACTAGACACTCAGCTTCTACCAGCTGGCTCTGGCACAGTCTTGTCAGTGAAGGTCAGCAAGTATTAATACAATGTAGAGTTGGACCTGACACTGACCAAGTGCTTTCTGTCTTCTAAGTACTATGCTAAGATTTTACAAATGCTATCTCAATTTTAATGCTCAGACCAACAAGAGAAATACTATGATTATTCCCATTTTACAGATGAGGAAACTGAGGTTAAGGAGTGAAGTGACTACCCCAGATAAACACCGAGTGAGAGAGCTAGGATTTGACCCCAGGTCTGTCTGACTTCAGTGCCTTGCTCTTAACTATTGTGTTATAATTTATACGTGACTTAGATACTTCTCCTTTGTAACAGGGAAGTGGACACAAAGTCCGATAGGAATTCCGGAGGCAGACTAAAGCACGTTGGGGAGATAAGGAAGAAGTTGTAAGGTCACATCTGAAGAAAAGAGTTAAAGAAAGGCAATGACATTATTTTAGGATGAAGGGAAGTAGGGGCAAATGTGTAACAATACAGGGCATTGGAAAAGGGGACAGTTCACTTTACCATTTCTGGCTGGCTTCCCCCACTCCCAGGCATGTGCCCACTGACCAACTATTCAGAAGTGCCTCTATGTGCCAGACACTGCTGTGTTCTAGGGACCCAACCAAGAACAAGGCAGAGAGAGGCTCTAGGAGAGTTTACTATTCACTGAGGATACAGACAAAAAGTAAACCAACAACTAAAAATAAAATAAAGGAACTACAGATGGTGATTAAAGTTACAGAGGATATAATTAGGGTTCTGAAACAAAGAATATCTATCCACTTTAGATAGGATGGTCAGAGAAGCTCCCGAAGAGGTGACTCAAGCTGATCTCCTTAGAGTAAGAAACAGTCAGACAAGGAAAGAGCTGAGGACAGAGAATCCAGGTAGAAGAAACAGCAAGTACGAAAGCCCAGTGGCAGCACAACATCTGAGGGGGTGAGAGAAGGCCAGAGGGCCTAGAGGGAGGGCAGGGGAGGATAAAGAGGGAGGGAGGAAGGTGAGGGTGGTGTAAGCAAATGTCCCCAGCAGAGTTTGTACACAGACAACCTCCCTGGGCAGACACATGAGGCTGGACCTCTGCATAAGGGAAGGAGCCAGGCCTGTGGAAGGAAGCACTATGGGTAGAGAGGATGTGGAAGCCACCATGCAGTGGGAGCAACAGAGGCACAAGCCTCACTCGATGCCCCAAATCCTTACCGGATAAGCCCATCCTCAGCAGCACTCCAGAACGTGTTGGGCCACATGGGCGCTGTGGCGATGCGTTTCACCCGGTTGGTGTGGTCTCCAAACATGTGGATAGTCTCCTTTACTGTCAGGTCGTGGACATGCACCTTGGAATCAGCTGCGCCCGTGATCAAGATGCGGTCCCCAGCATGAGGCAGGAACTGTTCAGGGGACAGTGAAGAAGGGATTGGCGGGTGGTGGGGGTAGAGTTGACCAGGGAAGAAAGGCTAGCCTGGATGTCAGCACACCTTTCCCCCTCTACATGAGATAAGAAAGTAAGCTAATCCAAGACAATTCACTAAAAAACTTTGGATATTGAGTAGCAGCCTATAGGCCTAAAGGTCAAAATCAAGACACATGCCTTTACTTTGCCAGAGTAGTCCTGACTTATGCCAAGAAAGACTATCTGAGGGAATCTTTTCCTTTGAATCTTCCCCAAGTAAGAGCTGAGTGGATGATAATCATAGCTGTTACCACTTACTAAGCATTTACCATGTGCTAGACACCAGGGCAGCTACTTTATTTTATTGATACTTAAAATAACCCCATTAAAAATTGAGGTTCTTTCAAAAGGAGCAAACAAAACCGAAAAATTGCGGTTCAGCACTAACATGCAGCAGACTGTGTTCAAATCCAAGTCTATCTGATTCCCACATGCCATACCGCCTCACAATGACAATTTAATAAACTAGGAACTAAGTAATAAATTAGTCCTAAAGTGAAAAGGACTTTCAATGTTTTAAGGGAGTGGGTATTTTAAGTTGGTTCAACTGTTTCTGAAAAACAACTTGGCAAAAGGCAACAAAGATAAAAACTATTTCTATCTTTCTTTTTTGAGACAGGGTCTTGCTCTGTCACCCAGGCTAGAGTATAGAGTCATGATTATAGTTCATTGCAACTTCAAATTCCTGGGCTCAAGCAATCCTCCTGCCTCAGCCTTCCAAGTAGCTGGGACTATAGGCACGTGCCACTACTCTCAGCTAATTTTTCTATTTTTTTGTAGAGATAGGTCTTGCTATGTTGCTCAGGCTGGTCTGAACTCCTGGCCTCAAGTGATCCTCCTGCCTCAGCTTCCCAAAGTGCTAGGATTATAAGCATGAGCCACTATAGCCAGCCTATTTCTATCTTTGACTCAAAACTTCCACTTTTAAGAAATAATCCAAAAAGAAAAAAGGACCTGGTCAGAAGTGCACAGAGAAGCACACCTTATAATAGCAAATATCGGAAAGAGCTCAAATGTTAGACCTTGGGGAAGGATTGAGGATCAAGAGGATACATCTCTATGCAGTTACTATAAAAAAATGAGAACCCTACCATCCTAATTAAGTCGAGAACAAAATACTCCAGATAACATTTGGTAAGAACAAAATAGCTGTAACCATAGCTTCAAATAATGAAAAAAGAAAGTATGTAGTTCTAGCAACTAACTTGGAGGATGAAAAATATTTGGGGTTGGTGTTGCGTTCTTCTTTTCTCTCTTGAATTCAAAAGATTGAAATATCTCTTTTTTTTTTTAAATTGAGAAGTTCCTCCCAACCCACAACAAGGCTGAATGGTGGCATTGGGGGAAGGGCATTATTCTGCATTTAAACAGCTAAAAGTCCCACTTGACTTTATGTGTTCATGCAAGAGCAACAACTCACTCTTCACATAGGCTTCTCTAAGGGCTCATTAGGACAAGGGCTAGATGAAATAGACAGAATTTAATCATTTTTAGGGACCATCATTATTAGTCTTTAATCCCGTCTAGAGACAGCATGTGTTCCACAGCAGATATAAACAGGTGAACACTTAGTGATGGGCTTGTGGCTGCAGCCACTTTTGTCACACACTGTAGTCGCCACCAGGGGGAGCACATGGGTTAAATATATTTATATTGTTTTGAATACCTGAAGAGAAAAGAATCCGCTGTGTTTTTTGTTTTACCAGAAGAGGTGGCTGAGAGTCTGTGTATATGTGCCTTGCCCAAGGTCTTACCCATTAGGGAGTGTAAGATCACTGTCAAATTCTGGTTTCAGGACTCAACGTCTTGTGTGCTATAATGCCAAATTGATGATGGCTTAGGTCCCCTTCCCCAGGTCTGACTGTACTGGATCTAACACTCTACAGTGGTAGAAAGCAGTTTCTGTTGGTCATATAAGAGGTGAATCAGCATTGTTCTGTCTCTAAAATCATAGAAATTCATCTAGAATTGGTCCCTAGAACAAACAGGAGATGAGAATCACAGCTTGGGAAAGAGGAAGAGTTTAGGGAAATAAAGCATGTTTTGAGCTCTCGTATCTACCTTCTCGTTCAGGTATCTTGTAATTCTCTTGGTATTAATTAGGACAATATTTCTTAGATTAGCGAGGCTTTCCAAAGGACAACCTCACTCTCACATACACTTATTTTAGAATCTCAGAGCTAGAAAGGACCTTCCTTACAGGTCATTTCCTCCAATCTGAAACCTCGGAGATAAAGTACCTAGTGAGTGGACATTTACTGTATCTTCCGAGGACCTAATCTGTCTTTCTCAAATAGCTCTAAGCACGAGACAATTCTTTCCTCAGGCTCATACTTGATTCTGTAGACTTATGGCTAGTAGTCCTAGGTCTGTTCTCTGAGACCAAAAGGAACATATCTTGGCCAGGTCCAGTGGCTCATGCCTGTAATCCCAGCACTTTGGAGGCCGAGGTGGGAGGACTGCTTCATCTCAGGAGTTAGAGACCAGCCTGTACAACATAGTGAGATTCTGTCTCAAAAAAATTTTTTTTAATTACTTGGGCATGGTGGTGTGCACCTGTAGTCCCAGTTACTTGGGAGGCTGAGGAGGAAGGATCGCTTGAGCCCAGGCATTTGTGTGAGCGATGATCATGCCACTGTACTCTAGCCTGGGTAACAGAGCAAGACCCTGTCTTTAAAAAGAAGGAAGGAACACGTCTCATGTTATTTCCACATAACAGGGTTTCAAAGGCCTGAAGATACTTGTAAGTCTCCCTCTCCTTAGCTTAACTCCTTTCCGCCAACAAATCAAAAGGTTCATTTCCTATGAAAAGGTAGAACAGCTAAAAGCATCAGGCACAGGCTTTATTTTTAACAATTATCTCACTGAACTGTCATATCAACCCTGGGGATTACTACTTTGTTTTTAAAAAATTAAATGATTTATTTATTCCTTTGTTCATGAATCTGGGAGATTTTCCTTAGCTACTTCCTTTTTACAGATAAGTAAACAGGATCAGAGAGGTCAGGCGATTTCCCTAGTTCACACAACTTCCAAGAGGCAGATAAGGGAGTCAGACTTAGGTCTGCCTGCTCTCTAAGTTCATAGTCAGCACCATACCCACTCACATAAATATAAATTCATTTAGAATTGGCCTCTTGGCTCTAAGAGAGGAAGAAGAGCATGGAAAAGATATAGGGTTTTAGGAATCACCATCAGATGCTAGATTACAAGGGTGTCTGTGACCCCACAAGTCTGAGGGACATACAAAAGCCAACGTGACCATGCCCATAGCCCAGTCACCTTTTACTTGCTCTGGGCTTATCCTGCTCACCTTGACAGAGAAGATATTTGCAGTATGTCCCGTGTGCATGGACAGCAGCTTCTTGTGGTGTAGCGGGTCCCACACAATTGTGTGCTGGTCGTCAGAACCAGAGGCCAGCAAGCTGCAAGCAGAGCAAGAGATTCTGACCTTTCCTCAAGTTCCCAGGTCCCCTTCCCTCATTCCATGTTTCCACTTTATAAGGAGTTAGGCCATACAGAATTTGAAGAACAGTGGATATCACACAATTTAAGGTTATCTTATAAACATTAGTTGATTCCCTTCTGTTTTGTTTGGAGAATTTCCCATTATTCCTTGAACACAATGGCTTACTAAAAAAAAAAAACAGGGTTTGGATGGTCATCCAACATTCTGTATATTGGGGATTAATTGTTTCACTGTGTATTAATAATGATGGGCTGAACTTAAGAACAGCAGAGAGTAGCAGCAGTCTTTTTTCACTTGGGTCCACTCTTTTCCTTATATCCACTAAGGAAGGAACCTCATCTCCCAGCCTCCTCACTCCCTTCTCCAGGTGCTGTGGCTCATACTTACTCTCCTTTCTCATTCCACTCCAGACAGTTGACACATCCTGAGTGACCCTGGGGGAGCAAATTGAAAGGGACAAGAAGAGAGGAGGTTAGAGGTTCTCCTGGGAAATTCAACACAGAGAAGTAGAACTGAACAGGTAAGCCAGCCTTTCCATTTTCAATGTTTTCCAGGTACTTGTAAGTGGCCAGAATTGACTTACACTGATTAGCATCTTACAAGATATAAAGCCCTTTCATATTCATGATCTCACTTGATACTGGGCACCTCTAAACCATAAAGAGTAGGTTTCACTGATCCCATTTTGCAGAAAAGTAAACTGAAGTTCAGACAGTAGAAAGCAGCAGAAGTGGGCTGGGTGTGGTGGCTCATGCCTATAATCCCAGCACTTTGGGAGGCTGAGGCAGGAGGATCACTTGAGCTCAGGAGTTTGAAGTTGCAGTGAGCTATGATGACGCCCTGCACTCTAGCCTGGGTGACAGAGCAAGACCCTGTCTCCAAAGAAAGAAAAAAAGTAGTAGAAGTGAGATCTAAACAAATTTCTGCTTTTATCACTAGAAGGGATATGGCAATAGTCCCTTCAAGGGACATCCCCTCCACCACAGAAAATTTGCCCAGAGAGCATCTGACCCAAGGGCATACAATTAGTTAATTAACTAGAAGGCTAATCTTTCATTCATTCGGTTTATATTTATCAAGCACCTACTGCATGCTAGGTATTGTTCAGATGCCAAGGGTATGGCAGTATACAAAACAAAGTCCCTGGGTCTTCTGGAGCTTGCTTCAAGTAGGTGGAGCCTGGGTTAGTAAGATAAATTGAGCCAAAGTATTGATTCTGGGGATCTGAATCTAGAAACATGAAGAGACTGAGGCAGTTAGTGGCAGAGCTGAAGTGTAAAGCACACACGGAGAGAAGTAACAGCAAAGCTAGAGTGATGAGGACACAGGATCCATGAATAAGCAGAAGGTTTAAAGGAGCAGAAACAAGTCTTACATGATAAAAGGAGAGAATCAGTCATTAGGCATTCCTACATACTGTTCTTTCTGTTCCTTCACATTCCCTCTTTCCTAACAGTGCCTTGATGTATATTTAATTATCCCCCTGCCCCAAATCGGACCATGTGTTTCAGGAAGCATAAGTCTACTGTCCTTGCCATAGTGACAGGTTCAGATTCAGGAACTTAGGCCTAAACTAAATAGGATGTGGCATTCACTTGGCCATGGGGATTGGCTCAGAAATGAGCCTGTAACCCCAATCAGATGCAAGCGGGAACAGTTGCTGGCAGATTCTGGAAAAGGAGTTTCCTCATTCTTAGGAAAGAGTCTATGGAAGAGATGCCTTTCTTCCTCGGGAGGCTGGGTATACTGAAGTGCCACCTACAATTGCTGCACTCATTTGCCATCGTGAAGGAATCCATCCTGAAATTGCACACAGAGGAGAACCCAGCTAAGGGAATCTCAGAAAAATGGAGCCAGAGTGATCAGAGTAACCAACTTGGACACCTACCCTACTCCTGCACTTCCAGTTAAGTGAGCCAATCATTTCATTATTGTTTAAGGCAATTTGAGTTGGGGTGTTATTTGTGAGCCAAAGCATCCTAATCAATAAACTCCAACCCATTCTTCAGGTCTCAGGTGACAGGTACTTCCTTCAAGATGCCTTCCCTCTCCTGTAGATTTCGGAGGGAGGTGTGTCCTGCCTGCAGGCCCCTACTGTCATGCTACATCACAGCTCTGTGTCGACTTGGCTGTTTGAAAGCAGGCTTTGTGGGTTATATTCTTTGCATCCTCAAGGCCAGTTACAGTGCCTGGCATATATCTGTTGCTTAAGTGAATAAATGAGTCCAGTAGGACCAGTGGGAAGAACTGAGAGATATGAACACATTTACTCTCCCAACTGTCTAGTCAGAAAATGCTTAAACCCTGCCGTTTCCTTCCCTCTTGTTTATTTATTTTACTGTTAGTTATTTATTTATTTATTTAAGAGACAGGGTTTTGCTCTGTCCCCCAGGCTAGTGTGCAGTGGCACAATCACAGCTCACTGCAGCCTTGAACTCCTGGGCTCAAGTGATCCTCCTGCCTCAGCCTCCCAAACAGCTGGGACTATAGGTGCACGCCACCACACCGGCCTCCTTCCCTCTTTACCCCTTGTCCTGTACAGATTCTCATCTGGGGTGAAATTCATTTCTTCCCAGGTTTTCCACTTAAATACATTACTGACACTCTGTTGAAACCTGCCAGATCACTTGCTAACTTAAGTTCTCTCGCCTTCCCATGGCACTTGGTTGAAATCTCACACATGTCTTTGGTCACTCTTTCTGGGTCAGAATCATTTTTGTCCTTAGTCCTCTCATTTTTCCACCAGGCTGAAATGACTTGTGCCAGGAGGTCACAGCTTCAGCTTGGAATTTTGCAGAATACCAAGGACCTTGAATGACTGCCACTTACTGAGTGCTTACAAAGAGCTAGGCATAGGGTTAAGCTGAGCACTTGTGGGAGGCAGAATAATGGCCCCCTACAGATGTCCGTGTCCTAATCCTCTGAAACCTGTGAATATGTTATTTTAGGTGGCAAAAGGAACTTTGCAGATGTGATTAAGGTTAAGGACTTTGAAATGGGGAGATTATCCCAGATTATCCAGGTGGGCCCAATCTAATTACACGAATCCTTAAAATTGGAGAACTTTCCTGGCTGCCAAGAACTGGAGAGATGGAGGTGTGAAAGGGACTGGACCTGCTGCTGCTGGCTTTGAAGACAGAGGACGGGAGCCAGGAGCCAAGAAACGCAGCAGCCTCCAGAAGCTGGGAATAGCAAGCAAATGGATTCTACTCTAAAGGCTCCAGAAGGAACATGCCCCTGACAACACCTTGATTTTAGCCTGGTGAGACCTTTATCAAACTTCTGATCTGCGGAACTGTAAGATAATAAATTTGTGTTGTGTGATAATTTGTTATGGCAGCAACAGGAAACTAATATAGCACTCTACATCCATAATCATCTTTAAGAGACAGGTATCATTACCCATTTCATGAATAAGAAAAACAATGCTCAGAGAGGTTAGGTAATCTGCCTAATGTAGCACAGCTAATAGTGACAGGATGCAGGATTTAACTCAAGAGCCCAGGCTCTCAAGTATTATCTGAGAAATGCATTCATGTTTCTGAATGTATTTGTCCATGGCATTTGTCTTCCAATTAATAATCCATCCAAAGTACAGAAGACAGGGTCCACAGTAGACAAATATGATACTTATGATTCGTTTTTACATGGTAAAAAATATTAATAGCTCAGGCCGGGCGCGGTGGCTCACGCCTGTAATCCTAGCACTCTGGAAGGCCGAGATGGGAGGATTGCTTGAGCTCAGGAGTTCAAGACCAGCCTAAGCAAGAGCGAGACCCCCGTCTCTACAATAAATAGAACGAAATTAGCCAAAACAACTAAAAATAGAAAAAAAAAATTAGCTGGGCACGGTGGCGCGTGCCTGTAGTCCCAGCTACCTAGGAGGTTGAGGCAGGAGGATCGCTTCAGCCCAGGAGTTTGAGGTTGCTGTGAGCTAGGCTGACACCATGGCACTCTAGCCCGGGCAAGAGAGTGAGACTCTATCTCAAAAAAAAAAAAGAAAAAAATTAATAGCTCAGAGGCAGGTAAGTTGGAGAAAGTATAGAAAGAAAGTTCGGGCAAGGTTCTAAAAAAATACAAAGCAACCATAATAAAAATATTAATAAAGAACTTACAAAATTAGAACACACATTTGGGAACCTGCTTTATAAGAAACAGAGTGTTTAAGAGGAGTTACATTGGCTGTGATAAATAAGGTTGGCTTGGTTTTAGGTACACAATCTATAACCACCTTGAAGAATACAATGAAACAAACTGAGTTTATGACATAAACAGTGATAAAAAAAAAAAAGAAGAAGAGGAGGAGAAAAAACTTTTAAGGAATTCAGAGGAGGAGCTGTTTAGAGATGGAAACATTTCTACTTAGGGGCTTGCACACCAGGGAACTGGAGGAAACAGGAAGTATACAGAAAAAGAACCTGCCATAAAAGTACCAAATCTCACTTAAGTTCCAAATTACAACCTAACCCTCAGTTCCCACTTAACTTTATTAAATATTGATTATAATTACTATTCATTATAAGTCCCTAGACTGTGCTAGGTAGCATGGTGTTCAGGAGGAAGAGGAGGCAGGGAGAAGTATTTTATCACATTGCTAAGAATTGTAGGTATATAATGACGATAAAAGTCAATGGACTTTTAATGGCTTTTTTGTTTGTTTGTTTGTTTGAGACAGAGTCTTGCTCTGTTGCCGGGCTAGAGTGCCATGGCGTCAGCCTAGCTCACAGCAACCTCAAACTCCTAGGCTCAAGCAATCCTCCTGCCTCAGCCTCCCAACTAGCTGGGACTACAGGCATGTACCACCATGCCCGGCTAATTTTTTCTACATATTTTTAGCTGTTCAGCTAATTTCTTTCTATTGTTTTAGTAGAGACGGGGTCTCACTCTTGCTGAGGCTGGTTTCGAACTCCTGAGCTCAAGCAATCCTCCCGCTTCGGCCTCCCAGAGTGCTAGGATTACTGGCGTGAGCCACAGTGCCCAGCCTTAATGGTTTTATTGCTGCTTTAAAATGCCTTATAGACTATGCACTCCCTTACAGGCTGTACTACTGTCCCCACCATGGTATGCCACTGCCTAGGTAGAATACTAGATATTTATATACATGATCTCATTACCATTTCCTTTTTACAGGTAAGCACCAAGTCTCGGAGATATTAAATAAATTACCCAAGGTCACACAAATTGTAAACACCAGAACCCAGATGAGAACCCAGGTCAATTTGACTATGAAGTATTTTTTTGGCTGTGCTGGACTACCTCAAATGCCACCCTTACCCCACCTGTATTAAAAAGATAAGAGTAGGTGTGGCAGCTCGTGCCTATAATCCTAGCATTCTGGGAGGCTGAGGTAGGAGGATTGCTTGAGCCCAGGAGTTTGAGGTTGCAGTGGCCTATGATAACGCCATTGTACTCTAGGGAGCTATGATGAGCCCACTGTACTGAGCTCAGGGAGACAGGCTGAGTCAGACAGACATACTCCCTGTCCTCACAGAGCTGGTGAGGTTTTGTTTTCTTCCCCTCTTCTCCAAATCTATAACATTAGCTTTCCTCCATGTTGTTATGTCTCCTCATAAGCATCACTTCAAATGGCTATAGAATATTTATCCAAAGATTAAGCCATATTTATTCACTTCTCCCTTAGTGTTATTACACTTATGTGTTCTGATTTTGGTGCACTGATCTATCTTAAAAGTACAATGGGAAAAGAACATTTACAGGTGACCAGGAAGCCCAGACTAGGCTCAATGCCATGGTGTTTTGCATTTGATTGAAATATATAAAATCTGTGTTGTAACCTGTGCTGTACAGGAAGCTCTGATGACCAGTCATGCTGTGGAAAAGTGTTTTAAAATGGGAAATTATCAATAAATACAATTTAGTACACAATAATCTACCAAAATGGGGGGTCCACAAGGGAAAAATAATAAAAGTCATTCCTGCTGGGGGAAAAGATGGAACCTACTGCATTAAAGGAATAAGAAAAGCAAATAACTAGGTAAGTCTACAAATCAGTATTTATCCTGGTATAACCAAAAGGATCAGAGACTCTTTTGTCTAAATTTATATTTAATGACAAGAAGCTGAGGATGTGAAGCTGGTTAGTGAGAGGCAGAATTATAAAGTGAAAGAGCTGTCTGGGTTCAACTCTGGCTTGGCCTCATCCTAGCTACACAGGTAGTCAGTTAAGATTCCCGAAGCCATAGATTTTTCATAAGTAAATGGAGATGACAATAATATCAACTTGACAAGAAAGCACCCTTTGGTAATGATGGCCCCTGTCCCTGGAACTAGTCCTCAGATACCCTCTCTCACCAGGCTATGTGTATTCCTTCCAGATCTCCCTCTCGAAGACCCTTCCACAATAGCTGTGATGCTTACAAAGGGTGCATACCTTGAACAAATGGATTCCTTCCTATTTACCTATTTTGTTAAAAGGGTTATTTCTATAGCTAGCTATTAAATTGCTACCCCAAGCCCTGACCAAATTATTCAGTACTCATTATGTATAAGGTACTGGGAGAAAAGAGAATAAAGAGCAGGATAAATAGACAGGTCCATGTTCATGGCAACATGAAACAAAGTTCTACCATAATAGTAAAAGGAGAGAGACACCAAACAAACCCAGAAGAAGACAGGAACATGAGGCTTTAGGAACAAGCTTAAAGGATCTTTGAGAATATTTTCTGACTTGGAGACAAGGTCTGTGATCCAGTTTGCATAGCTACATGTGAGTACCCTCTCTTAACTTCTTAAATGCAACCCAGCGAGATTGATCATACGCCCATTTTTTTTTTTTTTGGAGACAGAGTCTTGCTCTGTCGCTTGGGCTAGAGTGCCGTGGTGTCAGCCTAGCTCACAGCAACTTCAAACTCCTGGGCTCAAGTGATCCTTCTGCCTCAGCCTCCCGAGTAGCTGGGACTACAGGCATGTGCCATCACGCCGCGCTAATTTTTTCTACTTTTAGTTGTTTGGCTAATTTCTTTCTATTTTTAGTAGAGACAGGGGTCTTGCTTTTGTTCAGGCTGGGCTCAAACTCTTGACCTCGAGCAATCTTCCCACCTCGGCTTCCCAGAGTGCTAGGATTACAGGTGTGAGCCACCAAACCCAGCCCATATTTTTTTGAGGCAGGGTCTCACTCTGTTGCCCAGGCTAGAGTGCAGTGGTGAGATCATAGCTCACTGTAACCTCGAATTCCTGGGCTCAAGTGATCCTCCTGCCTCAGCCTCCAGAATAGCTAGTACTATAGGCATGTGCTGCATGCCCAGCTAATTCGTAGAGACAGGGTCTTGCTATGCTGCCCAGGCTGGTCTTGAACTCCTGGGCTCAAGTGATACTTCTGCCTCAGCCTCCTAAAATGCTAGGATTACAGGCGTGAGCTACTGCACCTGGCCCCATACACACATTTAATTTACCTATTGACTTCAGACTTAAACCCCTGTATAATGAGGCTCCACATAAAGAGTCAACAAAAAAGAGTTATAGTTGTTTAATGGAACCTCCACAAAAAATGCCAACTAGGAAAGATAGGAAGCAGATAGCCATGTGCTTCTAATTTAAAAAATTGTGTGAATGAGTCTGAACAAGCAAGATTTAGGTTAAAATCCAGCAAACATTAATTGAACACCTACTAAACGCCAGGGTAGATGCTAAGTTTTCATATGTATCAATTCATTTAAGCTTTACAATACACAGATTAGCATGTATTAAGGTTACCCAGGTACAATATAGTAATAGAACGGAGCAAGTCCTGGAGGCAAATGAAACTCTAAAATTCTTCACTCATCCTCCATTTACCTAATAATATGACAGTTCTCTTAAGGCAGAATCATTTGAATATCTAGACATTTCCATAAAATCTTTCCTTTTGTCCTTCAACTAGCTCAATGGTTTCTCAAACTTTAGTATGGCTAAGAATTACTATATGGAGTAGTAATAGTTATAACAGCTAAAGCTTAGCTTACTATGTGTCAGGCCATGTCCTAAGTAATTCACATAATTACCCTTGAAAAGTCATTGAATTGTCCATAAAATATGATAAATGTGCTTTTATGTGTGCAGACTGTGTTTCCTTGAGCAAGTTCTTTAACCTCTCTGGGTCTCAGGCTCTACATCAGTAAAAAAGGTAAGAACTATACATAACCTCATAGGGTTGTTGTGGGAAACAAATAGAATTTGTAGAGTACTTTGAGTTGTCACTTTGATACCGGAGTGGCAGAATTGGAAATCAAGTCCAAATATGTCTTTTCCATCGCACCATGATAGTTCAAGACTTACAGCACAGCTTGATGTGAACCATGATTATTGGGGAAAGAAAAATCCTCCTAAAAGTCATGAAAAGGAGCCACTTAAAATATATTTCAAATTCTATATGTTTTAGCTAAAAATCTAAGTATTCAAAAGTATAGCGGGGAAAGACAACAACCATAATTCATATTAGTAAGTTTTTCCTTATACTGAGCATACATACATCTGCTGTCTACCCTTGAACGTTCTCTTTATTGAATCAATCTTTTAACAATTATTTGAGCACCTACTATATACCAGACATTCTGACACATGCAAAGGATACTGTAGGAAATATGATAGAGTGGGACAAAAGAAAAAAAAATACGAATCAGTAAGCTAAGTTCAGATGACACTAAGTATGATGAAGAATATAAAACATGGTGGTAGGTTATACGTTAGATACAGTGGTCAGGGAAAGCCTCTCTGAGGAAGTGATATTTGAGGTGAAATTTGAATGCTGAGAAGGAGCAAGTTACATAAAGATCTGATGGAAAAGCATTCCAGGCATAGGGAAGAACAAATACAAAGGTAGGAACAGGCTTGATATGCTGAAAAAACAGAATGAGGGCCACTGTGGGTAGAGCATGGTGATGAAGGGGACAGAGAAAGATAAAGAAGATGGGCTAGGGAGATGAGCAGATTCTAAGGGTGTCTTAAAGGACATGGCAAGAAGCCTCATGAGGCCAGAGACTGTGTTGGTCTTATTCACTGCTATATTCTTTTCCCAGTGTCTAGAACATTCTTGGCATATAGCAGGCACACAATATTTGCTTGAACATATGAATGAATTAATGAACAGCTTCTAGCTCTGCCCTCTGATGCATCAAAGCATGAGTTTACTCCATCATCTAAAGCAGAGGTTGGCAACCTTTCCTATAAAAGACCAGAAAGTAAATATTTTAGGTTTTGCAGGTCATATGGTCTCTGTCACAGCTACTCAATTCTGCTGTTGAATAACTAAAGCAGACAGAGACAATACACAAATGAATTGACTGTGCTGTGTTCCAATAAAACTTTATTTATAAAAACAAGTGGCAGCCAAGTGTGGTGGCTCATGCCTGTAATCTTAGCACTTTGGGAGGCTGAAGCAGGAGGATTGCTTGAAGCCGAGAGTTTGAGACCAGTCTGAGCAACATAGCGAGACCCCATCTCTACAAAAAAATTTAAAAATGAGTCAGGTGTGCTGGCCTGTGCCGGTAGTCCTGGCTACTTGGGAGGCTGGGCCAGGAGGATCATTTGAGCCCAGGAGTTCAAGGTTGCAGTAAGCTATGATGACACCACTGCACACCAGTCCAGACAACAGAAGTAAAACGCCATCTCAACAAAAACAAAAAAACAACCACCCACAAACCAAAACAAACACACAAACAAAAACAGGTAGCAATAGATTTGAACCTAAAACTCATGTAAATGCCAGGGACCCCAAACAATCTTGAAAAACAACAGAGGTGGAACACTTACTTTTTTTTTTTTTTTTTTTGAGACAGGGTCTTGCTCTATCACCCAGGCTGGAGTACAGTGGCCTCATCATAGCCCCCTGCACCCTTGAACTCCTGGGCTCAATCCATTCTCCTGCCTCAGTCTCCTGAGTAGCTAAGACTATAGGCACACCACCATGCCTGGCTAATTTTTCTGTTTTTAGAAACAAAGTCTCTCTCTTGCTCAGGCTGGTGTTGAACTGGCCTCAAGCAATCCTTCCACCTCAGGCCTCCCAAAGTGCTAGGATTACAGGCGTGAGCTGCCACACCTGGCCCCTAAAGACTCACACTTCTTAATTTCATAACTTACTCCAAAGCTACAGCAATCAAAACAGTGTGGTACTGGCAAAAGAATAAACATTTAGATCAATGGAATAGAGTTTAGAGTTCATAAATAAATCCTTACGTTTACGGTCAACTGATTTCCAACAACTGGTGTCAGGATAATTAAATGGGGGAAAGAATGGTCTTTTTAACAAATGGTGCTAGGACAACTGGATGTCCTTCTCACACCACACACATAATACAAAATGGATCAAACACCTACATATAACATGTAAAACTATAAAACTCTTAGAAGAAAACATAGGTGTAAATCTTTGTGACCTTGGATTAGGCAATGGTTTCTTAGACAAAACACCAAAAGCAGGCCGGGCGTGGTGGCTCACGCCTGTAATCCTAGCACTCTGGGAGGCTGAGGCAGGCAGATTGTTTGAGCTCACGAGTTTGAAACCAGCTTGAGCAAGAGCGAGACCTCATCTCTACTAAAAATAGAAAGAAATTAATCAGACAACTAAAAATATATAGAAAAAAAATTAGCCAGGCGTGGTGGCGCATGCCTGTAGTCCTAGCTACTTGGGAGGCTGAGGCAGAAGGCTTGCTTGAGCCCAGGAGTTTGAGGTTGCTGTGAGCTAGGCTGATGCCACGGCACTCACTCTAGTCCAAGCAAAAGAGTGAGACTCTGTCTCAAAAAAAAACAAACAAACACACACCAAAAGCACAAGCAACAAAAGAAATAACAGATAAGCTGAACGTTATAAAAATTAATACTTTTTTGTTAAGGCACTACTAAGAAAGCGAAAAGACAACCCAGAGTCAAAAAAAAAACTTCAAATCACATATATATAAAGAACTCTTATAACTCAATAATAAAAAGACAACCCAATTAAAAATGAACAAAGGATATAAATATACATTTCTCCAAAGAAAATACACGAATATGGCCAATATGGCACATGAAAAGATGTTCAACACCATTAGTCATTAGTGAAATAAAAATCAAAACCATGATGAGATACCAACTTCACAACCACTAGGATGGTTATAATGAAAAATATGGATAATAAAAAGTGTTGGCAAGAATATTGAGAAATTAGAACCCTCGTGCATTTCTGTTGGGAATATAAAATGGTGGTGGTGCTGCTTTGGAAAACAGTTTGGCAGTTTCTAAAAAAGTTAAACACTGAGTTACCATATGACCCAGCAATTCCACTTTTAGGTATACATCCAAGAGAACTGAAATTATATGTCAAAACAAAAACCTGTACATGAATGTTGACAGCAGCATTATTCATAATAGCCAAAAAATGTCCACCTCCTGATGGATAGACAACAGAATGTTATTCAGCCACAAAAAAGGAATAAAATATTGATTCATGCTTACAACCTGAATGAACCTTGAAAGCATTATGCTAAATCAAAGAAGCCAGATGTAAAAAGCCACATATCTTATGATACTATTTATATGAAATGTCCAGAATAGGAAAATCCACAGGGACATAAAGTAGATTAGTGGTTGGTGGGGTGGGGGTTGGGAGATGGGGAGAGACTGCTAATATGGGTAAAAGGTTCCTTTTTGGGTGATGAAAATGTTATGGAAGTAGATAGCAGTGATGGCTGTACAACTTTGTAAATATACTTAAAAAGCACTGAACTGTACACTTAACTAAAATAAAAAAAGAAACAGGCCATAATTTGAAGACCCCTAATCTAAAAGGCAGTCCTCACAAACAGACTCTCAC